>MU779207.1:0-24121 GCA_026770625.1 Nicotiana glauca | reverse complement strand
ACTCACTGAGTACACGTTGATTACGTACTCATACTACACTTCTGTGCATTTTTGTTTCACAGGTATATATACACCTCTAGCAACCTATTGGGCGTAGCAGCATGGATGACGCTGAGACTAGACGAGCTGCATCATTTCAGGCGATCGCAGCTAGGGTAGTCCCTTCCAGTGTACTGTATTTACTTTTCGCCCACTATATTTCAGGCGGATATTGTATTTTATTTCTCTTATTAGTATTTTCTCATGTACTTGTGACACCGGGTTTCTGGGAATGTTTATAGCGGATTTGTACTAATTGTCATTGTTTAAATTTGAATTCAAGTAGTGAACTTTTATTTATAAAAATGGAAGGAAAAACCTTAGATTTTCAAAAGTACTAAAAGTTGAATTAATTGATAATTTAGTTGGCTGACCTGACAGAGGTGTCCTGCGCCACCACGACCCTTAGTGGATTTTGGATCGTGACAACTGCCCAGACGATCCTTCTATTCGATCGCAACCACAGCTCCGTGATCGCATAGGGAAAATCTGCTGCCTCTAAATTCCTCATATGCATTCGCATGAAGCAACACTGTGATCGCATAGACCAATTCCAGCCCCCTCAACTCTTGCTCTATGCGATCGCATACTCTTTCTTGCGATCGCATAGAGTAAAAGTCTACTGCACATATACCAGCAAACCAGCAGTCCTCACCAGGCGAAAATCGATCCGTTAACCATTCGGAATCCACCTGAGGCCCCCGGGACCCCAACCAAACATACCAACCAATCCCAAAACACATTACAGACTTGCTCGAGGCTTCAAATCATATCAAACAACACTAAAATTATGAATTACACCCCAATTCAAGCTTAATGAACTTTGAAATTTCAAACTTCTATTTCCGATGTTTAGCCTATCAAATCACGTCTGATTGACCTCAAATTTTGCACACAAATAATATTTGACATTATGAACCTAATAAAACTTTCAGAATTGGATTCCAACCCCGATATCAAAAAGTCAACCTCCGGTCAAACTTCCCAAAAACCTTCAAATTTCTATCTTTAGCCAAATGGCTTCAAAATGACCTACAGACCTTCAAATTCACTTTCGATCGCGCTCCTAACTCCAGCATCACCATACGGAGCTATTCCCATACTCGAAATCCCAAACGGACATCGATAACACTGAAATGCACTTCAAGCCGCACTTAAGAAATTCCTTCTGAAATGCTAACTTCCACAATAGGCGCCAAAATGCTCCCGGGTTATCCAAAACCCAATCCGGGCATACACCAAGTCTGAAATCATCATACGAACCTGTTGGAACCTTCTGATCCTGATTCCGAGGCCGTTTTCTCAAAATTCCAATCCTAGTTCATTCTTTCAACTTTAAGCTTCCGAAATGAGAATTCTCCTCCAAAATCAACTCCGAACTTCCCTAAATTCATTTTCGACCACACGTACAAATTATAATACCTAAAATGAAGTTGTTCATGGCCTCAGACCACCGAATGACGTACTAGGGCTCAAAAAGACCGGTCGGGTCGTTACAATTTAACTAGAGATAGAGAATTCTTATTTCACGTAGTTCATTTTTTCGGATTGCTTTGTTTAATGAACTGAAAAAATCTACTCATGAATCATATGGTACCTTTTAAACATAATTTTTACATTTGACAAACTTTGTAATTTTATTTTTTAAATATTTAAAATTTTAAAATTAATAAATAAATTATCATTAAATCTTTCCTTATTCAAACCATATAAAACCCTAATATTTGGAACTTTATTGAAGAAGATTTGAAATGTATGACAACATTTTCAATTAAGAAGATATATCAACTGATGAGGGGTGATTTTCCTAAAGTGCAGTTGAGGAAAATGGTATGTGCTGATGAAATTACAAGTAATTACAGTTGAAAATAAGATGAAGAAAAATAAATAAATATTCTTCAGGCTGATGCACGAATATCTCGCTCTCTTTAAGGAGATTCGAGCCCACTACGGTAGCATCTTTACCGGTCCAGCAGTAATACTCTTGAATTGTCCCCTGTAGAATACAACAACCCGATAATGTCGTATGACTCGAACAAACTTTGGATAAATTGTTGAGTCCAAAGCTCCACCAAAATAAACATCTTTCTTCAACAGAAATAATATTCTCTTTTGTAGAGAATAAGTTGAAGACTTAGATTTTGTCTTTCTCTTAACTCTCGTTTTCACTACACCAAGTTCACTTTTTTCAAACACATTATTATATTTTCCCATCTACAACACAAGGAAGAAACATCACTATTTATAGGTATAAAATTTCTTCCATAGAATAAATAACAAAATAGTGGAATATTAAAATAGTAGAACATGGGTTAATGGTTATTAAATTTAATATTTAGTGGGTAATTAGTGGTAGATCATGGCATTAGTGATTTCAAGAGTTACACCAAAATAATGTCCACTTTCTTGCCAATTTATAACCACTATATCACAAGAAATAATACACTTTAATATTATAATTTTAATATTAAAATAAACTAACACCAACAATCTACCACAACTTTGAATCTCAAAAATAGGTATTCATCCTAAGACTAGCAGCTCTTGGTAGATTTCCTACTAAGGATAGATTGATGCACTGGGAAGTAGTTTGTAACGACCCGACAGGTCGTTTTGCCTTTTTGAACCCTCTTCCCTTAAATAAGACTTTCGCATTTGCTTTAGCTAATTTATAACTTGCGGGGACGGTTGATTCGGGAGTTGGAAGAGTTTTGAGTAAAAATATATCCAATTATTTCTTTAAGATTATCTTAAAAGACAAAGTTTGACTTCAGTTAACTGTTTGGGAAAACGGACCCAGATTCGTGATTTGACCATCCTTGGAGGGTTCGTGGGAAAATATGGGACCTGGGCATATGCCCGGAATCGAGTTCCGAGGTCCCTAGCCCGAGTAATGAATTTTTATTGGAAATTATTAAATTGAAGTTTTAAAGAATTAAATAAACTAAGAAATCATTGATTTCCTAGGTACCGGGCTCGAATTTTGGTTCCGAAGCTTGGTACAGGTCCGAAATATCAGTTAAGACTTGCCCGTAAAATTTGGTGTCAATACGAGTAGTTTAAGAGCGTTTTGGCCCGTTAGAAGGAAATTAAGAACTTCAAGTTCAATAGTTTGATTCATTTGGTTTTAGGGGGTGATTCCAAGATTTAGCGTTGCTTTGGGTGTTCTGAGGGTTCGAGTAGGTCTGCCTCGTGATTTCAGACTTGTCGGTATGTTCGGGCGGGGCTCGGGAGCCCCGAGCGTCAAACGAGCAAAGATCGAGCGAAGTAGAAAAGTTGAAGAATAGCTGAAGGTTGCTACTTTTGTCATAACCGCATATGCGGTTCTAGGACCACAGAAGCGGAACCGCAGATGCGGTCAATCCATCGCAGAAGTGGCCCTTGTCTAGGCCAGGAGAAACAGCAGAAGCGGCTCAAAATTTGCAAAAGTGAACCTCAGCCGCAGAAGTGGTCCTCGTTTCGCAGGTGCGGGGCCGCAGAAGCGGTCCTCACACCGCAGAAATGGAAATCGCAGGGAAGTGAGTTCATTTAATTCGAACTCAAAGACCATATATTTCATTTCTACACTACACTTAGGCAATTTGGGGGCTTGCAAAGAGAGGATTTCCACGTAGCACCACAAGGTAAGTTAATTTCACTTATTATTAGTTTAATTACATGTATATTGAGTTGATTAAACACTAAAAATTAGGTGAAATAAAAGGGCTTAGAGCTAGACCTAGGGTTTAAGAAAAATCAAGATTTAACTATGAAATTTGCTATGAAATGAACTAAAATTTATATATTATTGATCCTTAGGTAATAAAGAATAACTTTCTTCGAAAAACCTCGGAATCCAGGCATGTGGACCCGGGGTCGGAATTTAGGAAACTTGTGAAAAAGGGTTGGAGAATTACTTAAATAGTTAGAATTCGACCTTGTAAGCCTTTATTGACTAGTTCTTACTTCATTTAACTAGTTTATGATCGTTCGGCTCCGAATTGAGGACTTGGGCTAGTTCTTGATATTGGGAGTACCCTTTGGAGCGAGGTGAGTCTCCTTTCTAACCTTGTAAGAGGGAATTATCCCCATAGGTGTAATAACTGAGTATTTGCTACTAAATGTGGAGGCTACGTACGTATTAGGTGACGAGAGTCCGTGCGCAGCTACTATGATATTAATTTATTGGGTAGTTTAGGACCCATACCATGCCTAATTTGGAGATATCTCTTATTTAAATTGCCAATATAATCATTTATGATATGCTAGAGACGTAAAAGGAAATAAGAAGTAAACATATGAACTTGTTGAACCTTGGTAAGAGTTCCCTTATATATATACGAGCCTTCGTGCGCATTCTTGATGTTTTCTTGATATTTATGGATCGGGCCGATCACCTAGGTGAGAATAGATGCATTTATGGTTCGTGTCGTTCGACCCTCGGCAGTGCACATTTTATTTTCTATTGGAGCGGACCGGCGACCTCGGCACGATTGTGTAAGATATATATATGTGTGTGTGTGTGTGTGTGTGTGTGTGTGTGTGTGTGTGTGTGAAAACCGATAATGTGGCAACAAGTTATTTCCAGTCCCAGAAGAAGTTGTCGCCTAAACAAGCGTGATGGCAAGATTTCTTGGCTGAATTTGACTATTCCTTGGAATAGAAACCGGGGAAGGCTAATTTCTTGGCTACCGGATCATGCTGCATCCCTTCCTTGACTACATCAAGGATATCGCTGCGAGTTGTGTTAACAATTGGCGCTAGCACTGCCTTCCGACTGGACTTTGTCCTTGAACTGCCATAAGTCCTCGTACTTTTCCCATAACGCCTCCTCTACTGATTGTCCCTTCCAATAGAGGTCATGGGCCGCATTGATGCCTAGACATGACATGCCTACTTGCTTAGTAATTGAAGAAGGTAAATGGAAACTGAAATAAGGTCAAGAACCTGATTATTGCTTTTCGTCATAACCTGTTAAATATTGGTGACTTTCATGCTTAGCATAGCACATTTATATTACATTATCTTGACCCTAGTAGGTATCAAGTCGATCTCTCATCTCTACTTCTTCGAGATTAGACGGGATACTTACTGGATATATATTGTTTATGTACTTATACTATACTTCTGTACTTAATTATACTGGGTCTGATGCGGATACATCTGGTTACCAGTCTGGTGCGCACCTTTGAGCTTACGACAGAGACTTCTACGGTGAGTTGCTTCCTTCCTATGTCGCTCAGCAGCCGGATGGAGTCTTATTTTATTTTTTTCTATCTTTTTCCTGTTTCGGACAGTAGTATAGAGGTGTCTTTTGTATACTCTACTAGATGCCCACACTTATGACATCAGGTTCTGGCACACACTTTAGTAGATATTTATTTTGGGGTTGTATAACTATGCTATTACGGTATTTCGCTCTTCTGGCTTACTTCCAACTTTAGTACTTATTTCACTCATTTCTGACTAAAAGCAACAAAAGAATTTAGAAATGTTTCTGTGTTGGCTTGCCTGGCAATGGGGTCAGGCGTCCTCATGACATGTTGTGAAAATGGGTCGTGACATAGTTAATAATCAAATATGTACTATGTGTGCTTCTCAAGCTGAAAGTATATCTCACCTCTTTTTTCGTTGTGATGTATCTGCACAGGTGTGGGACAAGCTCTTGCAGTGGTAATGAATTGCTAGAAAAGCTATGACTTGGCCAGATGAATTGAGATGGGCTGAAGTTAATGCTATGGGAAGAAGTTCAATTGCGGAGCTCTATAGGATTACCTTGGCTGCATGTGTTTATCACCTCTGAATTAAAAGAAATCAGAGAATTTTCCAGGCTAAACAAGCCGATCCCAAGAGCATTGTCAGAAGAATCATACAAGAAGTATTCTACAAAGGATCTTAGAGGAGCAAACTTACTAAGGAGCTTGAATTATTATCTAGATTATTATAATTTGTATTGTTTAGTAGCTCAAAAGAGTGGATGTTCGTTGTGCTAGTTGTGTGTTATAATTGCCCATCTGCAGGTTTTTGTCTTTGACGGTACATAATGCTTTTGGTAATGAAATTTTTATTTGCCAAAAAAATTTAAATTGGAATTTTAAAATTAATTAAAATTTATCTTAAATTAATTATTTTCTTATTAGAATTATTTTTATATAACAATAATACATCCTATATTAATTTTTAAGTTTTGAACACATTAGAAATTTTCAGGAAAGTTCTTAAATTCTAATTTTTATCTATTTCTTTTATGTACATAAATAATCATTAAGAAAAGATAATATTTTCAAGCTTTTGTTTCTTTCTTTCTTATGTTTTAGAATGTGCGATGACAGTTCTCAAGTTTCCTACCATGAATCCTCAACCCTATGAAGTTGAAACCAATGTTCTACCCAAACCCTCAGATATTGTTCATGAGAAACCCACTCAAAACGAATGGAAGAACAAATCCTCATTCAAGGATATGTTAACTGCCTCTAGCCAAATGACTTTCACCCCAAATCTGGACCAGGCTGACATGGACCTAACAACAACCTCCCTAGAAGAGGAAGAGTACGATCATGCATCAAACTTCAATGCAAGAGGCATTAAAAGAATATCTCTAACCGAAGAAGATCGACAACAAATTTATAACCATGGAAATGCTCAATCATAATTAAGCTGGTGGGGAAACGCATGCTACACCATTATTTAAAGAAAAAGATCCAAGAATTATGGAAGCCAACGGAAGAATTCTCATTAATTGATCTTGGAGAGGATTACTATATAATAAAATTTAAAAAATAAATAAATATAGATAAAGCTATCCATCAAGGACCACGGTTCATCAATGGCCACTTTCTATCCATTTCAAGATGGAAACCGAATTTTGTGGCTACAAATGAAAAGTTAACTACCTCGACAGTATGGATTAGGATCCCTCAATTGCCAACAGAATTTTATGATGGCAAGATCCTTAAGAAGATTGGAAATGCAATAATACACCTACTTAAAATTGATATTTGTACATTAACAACACTAAGGGGTCGATATGCAAGAATTTGTGTGGAAATCCCTCTAGAAATTCCAGTTCAACCTTTCCTATATGTTGGCCACCATAAACAATATATTAATTATGAGGGTGAATTATGGAAAATTTGGACACACACTGGAACAATGTGGTTATATACATAAAATAAGCAAGGATATTAAACATCCAACAAAGGAAAAACAGCCTACTACAACAATGGAAGATCCAGAAGCGGAATGGAAAATAGTCTCCTTCAATAAAGGAAGAAATCAAGGAGTAAAAAATACTCCTCGTTTCATCAATAATCCAACCAAAAACTCCAACAGCTCAGGTATCTCTGTCAAGCTGTTTAATGCCAATACAGGTAAGTATGTGGATACCCAAATGTTAAAATATAAGTCTGAAGATCCCATCAACTCCATACCACCTGCAAATGCTAATAATCTGACCAAAAAAATTAAGGAACAAACTATTATTCCTATTAAAAGCCATTTCTCTCTCCTAAACACTAAGCAAGCGGTTTTACAAGAAACCACTAATGATAATTATAATAACCTATTAAAAACCAATAATATACATGCAAGTGAACACTTAGCCAGTCAAAACAAAGATATTAACATGTTGGACTCTAACATGGCCTTTACTGAGGTAAACAAAATAGATAAAAACAGTGCCATGCAAAATGACACCCAAACAGACAAAACTAACCCTCCTAATAATTATAACCCTACTACACCTATTAACACTCTTAAATAAAAATATAACCATAATCTTAAGTTAACCGAACGGAATGAACAAAATCTACTCCCTAGATATGGCAATATCCCCCCACTAGCACATGTTGGCCAAATGGTAACCAAGGAAAACAAGAGCAACCAAATGTCCATTACCTTAGAAGACGAAAATGATACTAAGGCTCTTCCTATACAACTAGACATTGAGCAACCAAATCCATGCACTTACAAAGCTCGATCACTACCCTCTCCTCCAATCCCTCCCACTCCTCTAGTAGCATCAATCACATGTATACCACAAGCTAATTAAATACTCTACCCCTATTAAATATGCCAAGACTTCCATCAACCCTAAGAAGAAGAAACCGTCTAATCCAAATCCTATGACAACACAAACCACTAATAATGGAAAATCTTTCACCCTTAAACCCACTAGAGAACCCTCAAATCGTCTATGCCAAACCTACACAAGCACATGACTACCAACCTACATCGTGGATGGAGTTTGGTCTAATGGGACATGCAGCCTCTTTCACAGTGCCAATCAACGCTAGGAAGCAATAGTGATACTCCACAACACTCATTTCTTAGCCTAACTCATAACGGAAGAAATGAGGCTAGCCATGAATAATTACCTAAATCAGGTTTGGTTGAACAACATTATTCAACCAATGGCACCCTTGTTGAACCCACAAACGGTGCATGTAATGAGTAATCAATGGAATATTCCACCTCAATTTAACCCAATCAACCCGAAGAGTGCTCCTTTAGACCTACCATTCTTCCCCTATAGAAATATACTCTCAACTCAATCCCATATTCTTACCATGGGAGATCAACCAGGAGAACCAGGAACAACCAATCCCTCCAGTGTTCCATCTAGTATCCCCTTCACAAAACCATGCAGAACAAGTGCCAAGGCCAGTAAAAGCAGCGATGGATGAGAAAGACGAACCTATCAACCTAAACATAGAATGAGTCCTAGAGTACTCAAATCTCAACGGGATAAGGTGTTGTCACGACCCGAATTTTCCACCCTCAGGAGTCGTAAGAGTGCCTACTCGTGAAAGCTGGGCAAACCGAGTATTATAGATTCATTACCCTTTTTCCTTAAACTTTTAGCATTTACGAATTTACATGTGATCCACAGCAGAATGATTATAATAAACAGAAATGCGGAAGACGAGAACTAATAGTTTAACCACATACTAGTACAGAATCCAACATACAACTCTATCCATAATTGGTGTCACAATGTCACGGACTATCTATGAATACTACAAATAGTGGCCTAAAAGAAAAATACAATATATCTTTGAAATACTTAAAATAGAATAGAAAGATGGAAGGGGACGCCAAGGTCTACGGAAGTATGTAGGGGTCTCCGCTGCTGGACTGAAGGCAGCAACCTCACTGGTCAAAAAGCTCCAGCACCGGGATCTGCACACAGTGTATAGTGTAGTTTCAGCACAACCGACCCCATGTGTTGGTAAATGTCAAGCCTAACCTCAATGAAGTAGTGACGAGACTAGGAGACTACCAAATAAACATGTGCAGTTATATCATATACAACAAATAATAACAACAGAAACTAGCAGTTAAAGATGGGAAGGGGGAACATGTTGCGGGGAATATCATGTACAAACAGAATTTCAGTAAAGAAGCACAAGGAACACCATAAATAAATTATGAGCAACAATAAGGAAAGACAGTATCAAGTGTACGACATCACTCTTCGTGCTTTCACTCTCGTTCTCACCATAAGAATCAATATATTGGGCACAGCCTCACCCTTCATACTTTTACCTCGTATAATCATGGCACGAAATTATCCTTCGTGCTTTATCACTCATATCATGGCACGACACTACCCTTCGTGCTTTTACATTTACAATATCGGCACAACATCACCCTTCGTGCATTAACACTCACTCATAAATGTCACACACGACATCACCCTTCGTGCTTTTACACTCTTCCTTTCCCAAGCAACAATCACAAAGTAATACGGGCAAGGGAATCAATAAAACCACAATAGAATCCCGGCAAGGGAATAATAGTATAACAATAATAACCCGGCAAAGGGAAACAATAGCGTAAGCAATAACATCCTGGCAAGGGAAAAAATATCAATAGCAATAACATCCAGGCAAGGGATACAATATCATAAACCTCTTCTCTTTTACACAATTACTTCACAACTCAACTCTCAACTTAAGCCAATGCTCTAAAATGTTCAATTACTAAGAATACTTCCACAAGCCTTGTTTCATATTGAAAATTAACATATTAAGCATGGATGATACATAACAGAGTCACAATAATCATAGTATAAGACTCACGGGCATGCTTGACACCAACGTATAGGTACTCATCACCATACCTATATGTCATACTCAACAAGTAAAACATAGCAAATGAGACTCCAACTGCTATTCCCTCAAGCTAAGGTTAGACCAAACACTTATCTCAATGCCACGAACACAATCAAGCCTCAACTACCGCTTTACTCCTTGATTCCACCACCAATTCGCTTGTATCTAGTCACAATTTACTTCATAATATTAATAAATGCTAAATAACCTACGGAACTATCCAATCACGGGTCTGAGACCGTCGAATCACGAGTCTAGGTCCATTCACCAAGAATGTTGACTAAACTTTAACCAATTTTAAAGGCCAATTTCATAAATTTTCTTATATTTCACATAAAAGCTTTCTGGAAATGCGCCCGGATGGTGCATACAATATGAGGTGAGGCAAAAAGAGGTTTTCAAGGCCTCAGAATGCAGAATTTACATTCTCCTCCTCTAAAACAGTTATTCATCCGCGAACGGACATAAGAAAAGTACTTGAGTCAAAGAAAATATGGGGATATCGGCTCCACATGTCGGACTCGGACTCCTATGTCACTGCCACAACAGGCTGACCCCTCCACTGAACACGAACCGAAGGAAAACTTTTTGATCTCAACTGACAAACCTGCCGGTCTAGAAAAGCTATCGACTCCTCTTCATAGGACAAGTCCTTGTCCAATTGGAGAGTACTGAAGTCTAACACACGGGATGAATCGATGTGATACTTCTGAAGCATGGACACATGAAACACTAGATGCACGACTGATAAACTCGGTGGCAACACAAGTCTGTAAGCCACCTCTCCCACTCAATCAATAATCTCAAAAGGACCAATGAATCTAGGGCTTAGTGTTCCCTTCTTTCTAAATCTCATTATGACCTTCGTTGACGACACCCAAAGCAACACCTACTCACTGACCATGAATGCCACATCATGAAACTTACGATCGACATAACTCTTTTGCCTGGACTGAGCTGTACGAAGCCTATCCTAAATGAACTTAACCTTATCCAAGGCATCCTGTACTAGATCTGTACCCAATAACTGAGCCTCCCCTGGCTCAAACCACCTAACCAGTGACCGACACCGCCTACCATATAAAGCCTCATAGGGAGCCATCTGGATGCTCGACTGGTAGCTATTGTTGTAGGCAAACTCTGCTAAAGGCAAGAACTGATCACACAAGCCTTCAAAGTCAATAACATAAGCTCGGAGCATATCCTCCAAAATCTAAATAGTACACTTAGACTGCACGTTCGTTCGAAGATGAAATGATATGCTCAACTTGATCCGTGTGCTAAACTCACGCTAAATTTCCCTCTAGAAACATGAGGTAAACTACGTACCTTGGTCAGACATGATAGACACGGGCACACCATGAAGACGAACAATCTCTCGATATAGATCTCTACTAACCGCTCAGAAGAATAGGAAACTACCACCGAAATGAAATGCGCTGACTTGATCAGCCTATCAACATTAACCCACACTGCGTCGAACTTCCTCTGAGTTTGTGGGAGTCAAACAACAAAATCCATGGTGATACGCTCCCACTTTCTCTCAGGAATCTCAATCTTTTGAAACAAACTACCAGGCCTCTGATGCTCGTACTTTACCTGCTGCCAATTCAAACACCGAGCCACATATGCAACAATATCTTTCTTTATCCTCCCCCACCAGTAATGCTACCGTAAATCCTGATACATCCTAGCGGCACCCGGATGAATAGAGTGCCGGGAGCTCTGACCTCCTCTAGAATCAACTCTCGAAGTTTGTCCACATTAGGCACACAAATATGACCCTGCATCCTCAAAACTCCATCATCTCCTAATGTAACCTGCTTGGCATCACTGTGCTACACTGTATCTCTAAGGACAAGTAAATGAGGATCATCATACTGCCGATCTATGATATGCTCAAATAATGAATAACTAATGACTTTGCAAGCTAACACACGGTTGGGCTCAAAAACATCCAACCTCACGAACTGATTGGCTAAAGCCTGAACATCCAAAGCAAGCGATCTCTCGCCGACCGGATTATACGCAAGAATGCCCATACTGACTGACTTCCTACTCAAAGCATCATCCACTACATTGGTATAAGATCATAATATCATAGTCATTCAATAGCTCCAACCAACTTCTCTGCATCAAATTTACCTCCTTCTGTTTGAATAGGTATTGCAGACTCTTGTGATCTGTGAACACCTCACATGACACGCTATATAAATAGTGCCTCCAAATCTTCAGCGCATGAATAATGGATGCTAACTCCAAATCATGAACTGGATAATTCTTCTCATTAATCTTCAACTGTCGTCAAGCATAAGCAATGACATGTCGTCCTGCATTAACATCGAACCAAGTCCAATACGATATGCATCACAATAAATTGTATATGGCCCTGACACAATAAACTATCTTGAGCTCTTGAAATCTTGCCTCACACTCTTCGACCACCTGAACCGAGCACCCTTCTGGGTCAATCTTCGGGGTTGCAATAGATGAAAACCCCTCCATAAACCAACGGTAATAGCCTGCCAAACCCAAGAAAATTCGGATCTCTGTAGGTGATGCAGGTCTAGGCCAGTCCTTGACTGCCTCTATCTTCTTCGAATCCACCTGAATACCCTCTGCTGATACAATGTGACCCAAGAATTCAACTGAACTAAACTAGAACTCACATTTTGAAAACTTAGCATATAACTAACTGTCTCTCAAAGTCTAAAGAGTCACCCTCTGATGCTGCTCATGCTCCTCTCGGCTATGGGAATAGATCAAAATATCATCAATAAAGACTATCACGAAGGAATCCAAGTAAGGATTGAACACTCAGTTCATCAAATCCATGAAAGTTGCTGGGGAATTTGTCAACCCGAATGACATAACCAAGAACTCATAATGCCCGTACCAAGTGAGGAAAGTTGTCTTAGGGACATCGGATTCCCTAATCCTCAACTGATGGTAGCCCAATCTCAGGTCGATATTCGAAAATACCTTGTCACCCTGAAGTTGATTAAGCAAACATCAATCCTCAGCAATGGATACTTATTCTTGGTTGTGACCTTGTTCAACTGTCGATATTCTACACACATCCTCATCGATGCATTCTTCTTCTTAACAAACAACACTGGCGCACCCTAAGGTGAGACACTAGGTCTAATGAAGCCCTTATCGAGAAAGTCTTGCAACTGCTCCTTCAATTCTTTTAACTCAGGCGGGGCCATACGATATGGCAGAATAGAAATAGGCTGAATGCCCGGAGCCAAATCAATGCAGAAGTCGATATCTATGTCGGGTGGAATACCCGGCTGGTCTGAAGGAAATACCTCAAGAAACTCATGAACAACAAGCACAGAATCTATATAGGGAACCTCGACACTAGAATCACGAATATACGCCAAATAGACCAAACATCCTTTCTCAACCATATGTCGAGCCTTCATATGTGAGATAACCCTATGGGTGGAATGACCAGGAGTCACTCTCCACTCTAAATAAGGTAAAACCGTCAAGGCTAAGGTCACAGTCTTGGCATGATAATCCAAGATAGCGTGGTAAGGTGATAACCAATTCATCCCCAATATGATATCAAAACCAACCATATCCAAAAGTAACAGATCCACTCATGTCTCAAGACCCCCAATCACAACTATACATGAACGATAGACACGATCTACCAATATAGAATAACCTACTGGTATAGACACATATACAGGAGCACTCAAGGAATCACTAGCAATACCAAATATGGTGCAAAATAAGATAAAACATAGGACTATGTAGATCTTGGATCAAATAAAACTGAGGCATCTCTATTACAAACTAGAATAGTACCTGTGATAACTACATTGGAGGACTCAGGCTCAGGCCTAGATAGAAGATCATAACATCGACTCTAAACTACCTTTCTATGATGGCCTCCTGCTGGCTGGCCTCCACCTCTAGCGGTCTGACCTCCACCTCTAATACCTCTACCTCTACCTCTAGCATCTCTACCTCCATATCTAGTTGGCTGAGCGGCCGGCGGAACACTCAGTGCCTGAACTATGGCACGGGAACCCTGATGTTGAGAGCTGCCCGGTGCTCGAGGGAAAAACTTAGCAATATGCCTCGTGTTGCCACAAGTATAAAAAGCCCTCGACTGTTGAGAAGGCTAACCCTGACGGCCTGAATAACCACCCTAAAAACTCTGGAGCGGCGGTGCACTGATAGGAACTGGTGGTGCACTGTAGGGCAACTGATCAGAATACTGCATATAAGAACCACGACCACCTGGCACACCGTGAGAAGCCTAAAGTGCTGAATGAAATAGCCTAGAAGGATGGTCCCTACCAAAAGAATCTCTTCCTCCAAACGAGGCACCACTGAACCTACCCGAATGATGAGGTCTCTTTTCAAAATGACCACTCCCCTGTGATAGAATCATCTCAAGTCTCCTGGACACATCAGCCGCATCCTGAAAAGAAATCTTACTCCCCGTCTCCTTATCCATTTGCAATCGAATAGGCTGAACGAGTCTCTCAATGAACCTCCTCACCCCCTCTCTCTCAGTGGTAAGCATAAGGAGAGCATGACGGTCCAAGTCAACAAATCTGGTCTCGTACTGAGTGACAGTCATAGAACCATACTGGAGATGCTCAAACTGCCTCCAATAATTTTCCCTCTGAGTGATAGGAAGAAACTTCTCCAAAAATAGATGAAGAATTGATCCCAAGTCAAAGCCAGTGGCCCAGCTGATCTAGCTAAATAATAATCTCTCCACCAAATTTTGGCGGATCCAGACAGACAAAAAGTAGAAAAGTCGACCCCATTGGTCTCCACTATCCCAATGTTCCGTAAAACCTCATGAAAACTGTCCAAATAATCCTGGGGATCCTCAGAAGATGTACCACCAAAAGTAGTAGTGAAAAGCTTGGTGAACGTGTCCAACCTCCACAAGGCATCAGCAAACATAGCTGGCCCCTCACCGGTCTGTGACCCAACACCAGGCTGAATTACCCCAACTGGTTGAGCTGCTGGAGTTTGAAACTGGGGAGCCATCTGCTCCGGAGTGTGAGTAGCGGGAGTCTGGGCTCCTTCTCCAGCTTGAGAGACGACTGGTGCTACAGGAAGCAAGCATGTATGGGCGACACTCTCCATAAGGACCACTAGACGGACCAGAGCATCTTCAAGTACCGGGGTGGCGATGAACCCCTCTGGAACATGAGTTGGTCCTACTGGAACTGTATAGGATAGAACCTCATCTTCAAACTCAACCTGTGGCTTTGTCGCCGCTGCTACTACTGGACCTCTGGTACAAGCTCTGCCTCCGCCTCGAACCCTAGCACGGCCTCGGCCTATGCCCCTCGCATGAGCTGCTATTGGGGGCTTGGGTTGTTGGTCAACTGATAAAGTGGTACGTGTCCTCACCATCTGCGAAAGAATAGAGTGGAAGTTCAATTAGTATTGAGAAACCAAGTCGCACGAAACGAAAAAATAGATATAAATTTTTCCTAACTCTATAGCCTCTGGAGAATAAATACAAACGTTTATGTACCGATCCCTCGGACTCTACTAAACTTGTCCATGAATTGTGAGACCTAAGCAACCTAGAGCTCTGATACCAACTTGTTACGACCCGAATTTCTCACCCTCGGGAGTCGTATTGGTGCCTACGCGTAAAACCTAGGCAAGCCAAGTATTATAGATTCATTAAGCTTTTTACTTAACCTTTTAGCATTTATGAATTTACATGTGATCCATAGCGGAATGATTATAATAAATAGAAATGCGGAAGACGAGAACTAATAGTTTAACCAAATACTAGTACAGAATCCAACATACAACTCTACCCAGAATTGGTGTCACAATGTCAAAGAATAACTACGAATACTACAAACAGTGGTCTGAAAGAAAAATACAATCTATCTCTGAAATACATAAAAACATAATAGAAATATGGAAGGGGACGCCAAGGCCTACGAACGTCTGCAGGACTACCTCGGGTCTCTGCCGCTAGAGTGAAGGCAACAACCTTACTAGCCTAAAAGCTCCAGCACTAGGATCTGCACACAGTGTAGAGTGTAGTATCAACACAACCAAATTCATGTGCTGGTAAGTGTCGAACCTAACCCCGTTGAAATAGTGACAGGGCTAGGACAAGACTACCAAATAAACCTGTGTAGTTATATCATGTACAACAAATAATAGCAACAAAAACTAGCAATTAAATATGGGAAGGGGGAACATGTTACAGGGAATATCATGTACAAATAGAATTTTAGTAAAGAAGCATAAGGAACACCATAAATCAATTATGAGCAATAATAAGGAAAGACAGTATCAAGTGCACGGCATCACCCTTCGTGCTTTTACTCTCGTTCTCACCATAAGAATCAACATATTTGGCACAGCATCACCCTTCGTGCTTTTTCCTCACGTAATCATGGCACATCATTATCCTTCATGCATTATCACTCATATCATGGCACGACATCACCCTTCGTACTTTTACATTTACAATATCGGCACGCATCACCCTTCATGCATTAACACTAACTCAAAAATGTCACGAACGGCATCACCCTTTGTGCTTTTACACTCTTCCTTACCCAAGAAACAATCACAAAGCAATGCGGCCAAGGGAATCAATAAAATCACAATAGAATCCCAGCAAGGAAACAATATTATAACAATAATATCCTGGCAAAGGAAAACAATATCATGAGAAATAACATCCCAGATGGGGAAACAATATCAGCAACAATAACATCCCGGAAAGGGAGACAATATCATAAACCTCTTCTTTTCCACAGTTACTTCACAACTCAACTCTCAACTTGATACAATGATCTACAATGTTCAATTACTAAGAATATTTCCACAAGCCTTGTTCCATATTGAAAATTTTCTTATTAATCATGGATTATACATAACGGAGTCACAACAATCATAGTATAAGACTCACGGGCATGCTTGACACCAATGTATAGGTACTCGTCACCACACCTATATGCCGTACTCAACATGTAACAAATAGTAAATAAGACTCCAACTCCTATTCCCTCAAGCTAAGGTTAGATGAAACACTTACCTCAATATTACGAACACAATCAAGCCTCAAATACCGCTTTACCCTTTGATTCCACCACCTCGCTTCTATCTATTCACAATTTATTTAATAATATTAATAAATTCTAAATAACCAATTATAATGCATGAAAATATGTTTTCTAGTATTTTTTTCAAAATTCAAAAATTGACCCCGAGCCCGCTTGGTAAAAACCCAAAATGTAGATAAAAACCCGATTATCCATTCACCCCGAGCCCGGATATGCAATTGATTTTGAAATCTGACCTCAATTTGAGGTCTAAATTCCCAAATTTTGATATTCCTAAGTTCTACCGAAAATTCCCAATTCCCCCAGAAAATCCTAGATTCTAGGATGAAATCTTGTAAAAAGAAATTAAGGAGTGAATGAGTTAAAAATCACTTACTTGTTTGTTGGGGAAGAAAAAGTCTTAAAAAATCGCCTCTTATGTTTTAGGGTTTTGAAAAGTGAAAAATGGCTGAAAAATCTCTCTCAGACCCTCACCGCTGACCGCATAAAAAGGACTGTGGTCGTGAAGACATGACCTTGCCCACTGCAGACCAGGAATACCCCACCGCAGTCGCGAAGTTTCACTACGGACTGTGAAACCCATTTCAGAGACCTACAAATTCTCTGAACCTACAACAGTTATGTTCTAAGTCTAAAGTCACTCTGTGGCCTATCCAAAAATCACTCGAGCCCTCGAGACTCCAAACTAATCATGCACGCAGGTCCAAAAATATCATACAGACTTGCTCGTATGATCAAATCATCAAAATAACATCAACAACTATGAATTAAACCTCAAATTCATGAAATCACTCAAGAACATTGAAATTTCTATTTTCTCTCAACTATAGGTCCTTTTTATACCAAACCACTCCCGATTCTTATCAAATTCCACAGATTCAACCAAATTATTATTTTAACCTTGTACCGGGCTCCAAAACTAAAATACGAGCCCGATACCATCAAGAAATTACATTAATTCACCTCTTAAAGCCTTTATATTTTCCAATAAATAATTTTCTTTAAAAATTCTTTTTTCGGGCTTGGGGCCTCGGAATTTAATTCCCGGCATACGCCAAGTCCCATATTTTACTACGGACCCTACGGGACCGTCGAATCACAGGTCTGTGTTCTTTTACCAAGATTGTTGACCAAAGTCAACTTTAACCAATTTTAAAGGCTAATTTCATAAAATTTCTTATATTTCACATAAAATCTTTCCGAACACACGCCCGAATTGCACACACAATACGAGCTGAGGTAAAAAGAGATTTTCAAGGCCTCGGAAAACAAAATTTACATTCTCTTCATGGAGATGCATGAGAAGAGGCATATGATCAGCTTCCCACTGGCGCTCTACAAATGTTCGTTGGACATAAGACCACCACAGAATGCAACAGTGGGCAATAGAGCCATGATACTAGTCACATCATTGAGAAGGAATCCTCTCCTACTAGGGGGAGTAAGGGAGAATGGGGAACTGGGAAACTCAAACTTTAATATCGCCATGAATCGTCCAACAAACTTTATTATATGGAACATAAGGGGTGGGAATAATAATAATTTTAGGTGAAATTTTAGGGAAATGATAAATACACATAGACCTTGCATGGTGGCCTTGTTGGAAAAAAGAATGGGTAATCATGTTGAGATGCTTCGTGACTTTGGGTTTACGGAGATGATAGAGGTGCTAGCGGAAGGGCCGTCAGGAGGTATGGTCATGATGTGGAACCATGAAATGGTCAGTGTTCAAAATGCAGTCCGTAGGAATCAAGAAATCCATGCAACAATTGAGGTATTCCCTATTCGTAAACCCTGACTTTTTACTTCAATTTATGCTTGTACTAATGTTCATAATAGAAATATAATGTGGGAGAATCCAGAAAGTATTAGCAATACCTATAAAGGGCCTTGGTTGGTAGGGGGATTTTAATGATATTCTAACCTCGAATAAAATTTTGGTGAAAAACCTATTAAGCACAATAGAGCTAGGTACATTTGGTCAAAAATTAATAAATGCAATTTAATAGACCTAGGTTTTAAAGGGTGTAACTATACGTGGTCTAATAACAGACATAAGAATACAAGGGTTATAATGGAAAGATTAGATAAAATATTAGGGAATGAGAAATGGATTGAGCTCTTCCCAAAAAACTCTATAATCCACTTACCCAAAACTTACTCAGGTCATAAACCTATTCTAGTTGAATTAATTCCAAAAAATAGGTTGACTCTTAATATACCATTTAGGCTCGAGATCTTTTGGTGTAAACATTTTTGAATTCCAATCAATGGTAGAAAAAATTGGTATAGAACTGATTACTTTAAAGCCAGCCTAAACTTTGTGAAAAATTGAAACCCTGGAAAAACAACACCTTTGGTAACATTATGAGAAAAAAGAAAAAATTACTTGCTAGACTTCAAGGGATCCACAATTCCAATAGCTATACTACCAGTAATTTCCTTCGTAATCTGGAGAATGATTTTAAAATGAATACAATAATATCTTAAAAATAGAAGAAGAGTATTGGAAATTAAGGTCTAGAATCTTGTGTTAAATGAAGGTGACTCCAGTACCAAATTTTTTCATATCTCGGCCAGTAATAGAAAAATAAGAAACAAAATAAACTTCTTTAAGGATGATAGTGGTAATTGTATCAATGAACACCATCTTATTATGTCTCATGTGCTCAATTACTTTACATCTACATTTACTACTTCTCACTCCCTAACAAGTTGGATTAATACTTTAGGAAACTCCTCTACTTGTAATAAGGTTAACCTAAACTTTTTAGATAGCCCCCTCCTAGATATTGAAATTAAAAGGGCCATATTTTCTTTCAAACCCTTCAAAGCCCCTGGATCGCATGGCCTCCATCCTTTCTTTTTCCAAAGATATTGGAAATACGTAAGGCCATCGGTAACCAATCTCTATCATGACTGTTGATATTCGATTTTTCCCATAATATTTTCAAAACTATGCCTGGGATTCAATTGGTATTTTTCATACAATTTCTGTACTTTTAAATATTTTTAACTAATTTCTCCTAATATTTATTTTATAAACCAATCATTAAACTGTATCACAAAATGATTTTAATAATTTTGTGGCTTAATTTTATCCTTTGCGTCCGTATTAAGTTTCAATTATTACACAAATAGCCATATCTATAATTTTTAAGATACAATTGCAATTACTTTGCAATTATAGCCTATGCATGTATTATTATATTATTTTACCATAAAAATAGCCTTTTATATTTTCTAAATATTAAGTAATTACTATAAAACATTTTCGTGCATTAAAATCATTTTTTATAATTTATTAACCATTTTTAAAAATTGTTTAGCAATTAATTATGTATTTAACAAATAACCTTTTTTATTTAAAACATTGCCTATTAACTAAGCCCAATTTTAACCCCTAAACTAGTCCAAAAGCCCCAGGCCCAATACCCATCTAACCTTAAAAAATCTACCCGACTTGGTTCTTGTTAGATCCTGGCCGTTGATCATTTTGATCAACGGTCCAGATCTCCCCTTACCTAAAATAAACTAACTTTACCCCCAAAACCCTAATCAGTTTTCCTCCTTTCACCGCCATCATCTGTTCCTCTCATCTCTCAGATGCTCTAAACCTAAACCCTAATCTCCAATCGCAGTCACCCAAAACCAAGCCCTAATCCTTTAATCCATGTCTAATCTATGGCATCCTATGGTTGTATGCAGCCTCTACTTGTCTCCTATCCCATTGGTTGTTCGATTATGTGGTCCTTGTGGAAAGAACTCGAAGAGATCTGGTCGGGATCATCCATGGTTTGCGAGTGATTTCTACTGAAATCCCATGGTTCAAAACCAGGTTCTCTTTACCCCTCACTTTTTCCCCAAAATCCTAATCTTTGGACATGAATCCATCCGATCATTGTAGACTTGGAAGGGTTCTGAGTTTGTCAATGACTTTTCTTTAAAGACCTCTTGTTTCTTTACTATCAACCGATTTTAGCACTATATCTTGGTTTCTTTGCTATCTACTATTTGAATCCCTGCATACTTGAAATGTTTTGCAAGTTTCTGGGATTTTTCTTTAAGTTTCTCTTATTCCCTCTACTACTGACTGATTTTAAACACTACAATACTCCAGGTTTTGATTTCTATGACTGGGATTTCCCAAAATTTTCTTTCTCCAAAATGTTTAATGATTTCGAGTGTTTAATCCTCTGTGTCTTGTGTTTTGACCAATTTCATGAAGATTACTTTAACCCTAACTTGTTTATGCTAAAACCCCTAATTTTTTGACATTATTGTTCGGATTCTGAGTTTGTCTAGGTTACTCGGGTACTGACTTTGTCCTATGCTTTGGCTTCTATGATTCTTCTTAGCCTAATTCGATGACTTTTGATCCTAATGTGCATCTATTAATGTTTTTGGTTCGACTCTTTTACTGATTCTGTATGTCTACATTCATTTTTTACCTATTCATGGTAAACCTATACTTTTCTCCTTAAATCAGTAATTGATTTAAATTCTTGATTTATTCGCTTGTTTTGTAAAACCTATTCCTGACTATTGCCTTTATTCATAATCCTGAGTAGCTTTCTTGCCTTGTTTAATTAACCATGATTTACTGATTCTTTACCAATCATTTCCTTAATTAAAATGCTATCTATTTACCCCTAATTGCTCGTTTGATTTTCTTTCCTTAAATGTGTTCTGCCTTTCCGTTGGTTGATTACCCTTAATTAAGGAAAAATTATACTAACTGATGTATAATTGATTTTAAGTCTTCTTTAATTGCAGAAGGGTTGATTCCCTTTAACTTATTTTTCTTTATTCTTAACTGCTATATATGCTCTCCTTTACTTCTCACTTCTACACACACAAACATATAGTTCATCTACACTCTCACACTCTCAAAAGCTCTCTATTCTCTTATGTTACTTGTAATTCTTACTAATCCAACCGGCTATAAGCTAATGCTGGCTACTTGCACCATCTTTGCTCTATACCCTTTATTCTCTCCTTAACATGTATGTCCCGATTCAATTCACATTCCAAAGCTATGTGTTTCTTGGTTGCTGCAGTTCATTAGTTGTGATTTCCTGTTCTATTTGCTACTCTATTCAATATGCAGTCAGCATGCCTAGATACTGTATCACACATCATGTTTGAATCTGTTCTATTAAAATTATGACTAGTATGTTGATTAGCATGCCAATACTACTTTAGATAACTTGTTCACTAGTATGTCTAAGCTGCATTGTGTGTTTACTATCTTACCCAACATGTCTAGATTCTGCAAGTTTTCTATATGATTAGTATTTCTAAAACCTTGAATGCTTCATGAAGTGTTTGTCTAGTTTACGCATCTAAGGCTAACTTGCTCTACTTCACCAATGAGATATTATTTGTGTCTAAGACCTGTGTGTTCTCAACATATATTTGTAACTAATTTGTCTTCTTGAGGAATCTGTGTATTTGTTTTCCATCATTAAGGTGCATTCTAGGTGTCCCCCTACCCCTTTCCCTTGTGTGAAGTCTCTTCTGAAACTGTGTTTTGTGACTTGTTCTCTGATCCCAACATGTTCTTCATATTTTCTCAAATTGTTTTCCATTCAAACCAAAAAAAGGTTTCAGAAAACTCTTTTTTTTTCCTAAGACCTTCTTTATATCATTTTCCAAACTCTTTCAAATCATTATGCACCCTCACCTTACTCTTATATTGCTAAGTTATATCCCTCTTGTATGTGTACTGCTTTGAGACCTTTGAGATATCTCTGAACTCATGTATATCAGGGCTGACACTTCTACACTGCACATAATCATTCTTTGTTTAAGGAAAGTCTGAGTGTGAGCACTACCCGGGACCCTTGAGGTCCTTAAGGAACTCTGACACACCTAGACATGAATTGGGCTATGGAACTTTGGGTGTTTGAGATCAGTAAAGGCTTGGTAAACCATGACTATTTTGGGCCTGCTTCAGCTCCCTTTAGATTAATTTATGTTCTATTCATCTAATTTTTTATTTAATTCTTGGTCTGTAATAAATATTATAAACAAATATTCGTTGATTAGTGGAAAAGTGTAGGTAGTTGTATATTGTGGGTAAATTGGGTAGATAACATGCCTATAGGGTCTATTTTGATTCAAATATGATATGTTAGATGAAATGCCTATAGGATCTGCTTTGGTTTAAAATAATTCTGCACGCTTTACCTTCGCACAATTAGAAACCATGCCTATAAGATATAAATCAGCATTTAATAATTAGATAACATGCCTGTGGTCAGTAAAATCAGCTTTAATAGATATCATGCCTATAGGAGTTTCACTTTTATCAAATGTATGTTGTTTGTTTCACCTTATGTCCCATTAGAAATCATGCCTATAGGACTTAAAACCAGTTTAATTCATGTATGTTCATCTGAATTGGTTTAATTAACTAATCTGTACACTTTTTTAATAAGTTTCAACGTTGCCTTAATTAATATTGCTAGAAAGCATACCTATATTATCCAAACTGCCGTCTAAAACTGTTTACTGTTTAGTTACATTCTTAATCAGTAATAGATACCATGTTCATAGGACATCATTTTTATACGCCTAGTCAAGCCTATAGAGAAATTTAAAATCCTGCAACTATAAGACTGCGCTTTGTTATTTGAGACTGCTCACATTCAACAAGTATAAAACTAGTAGGCAAGCTCAATAAGTCTTGGGACACTTCGGTTCTAATTCTGTTATAACCCATGTCCACACGCGTTAGTTCATGCCATATGTTAGTTAACACAAATCCAATAAGTAATTATCCTTGATATGATAAGAAGTTAATCATATTGATCTAAAGTAATACAAGGGTTCATAAGGGTGATTAACAAGTATTAGAAGTTAAACGAATCAAAGATGTTGTAACTCGTATTTTTG
>MU779206.1:104455-115110 GCA_026770625.1 Nicotiana glauca | reverse complement strand
GACTCACAGGAAGGATCGCGGCCTTGGGAAGATTCATCTCAAAGTCATCAGAAAAATGTTTCAAGTTTTTCTCAGACCTTAAAAAACAAGGTCACTTTGAATGGAATGAGGAATGTCAACAAGCACTTAGGAACTTGAATACATATTTGGCAAACCCACCACTGTTAGCAAAACCTAAGCTTGGGGAAAGACTTTTTATCTACCTTGCAGTCTCAGAAGTTGCAGTAAGTGCAGTATTGGTTCGAGAAGAACAAGGTAAACAATCTCTTATTTATTATGCTAGTACATCTTTGTTATATGCGGAGTCGCGATATCCACATTTATAAAAATTAGCATTAGCTTTAATCATGGCATCTAGAAAATTGAGACCATATTTTCAATGTCACCCAATTGTTGTAGTAACTGCATTCCCCTTACGTAATATTCTGCATAAACATGAGTTGTCAAGAAGGTTAGCGAAATGGGCTATAGAATTAAGTGAGTATGAAATCACGTATCTACCCAGAACAACAATAAAATCCCAAGTACTGGCGGATTTCGTGGCTGATTTTAGCCAAGGAATGCAATTGGAAGCCGAAAAAGAAGTTCAGGTACTTAATGGAGCAAATCTAGGAGTATGGACTTTATTCACTGATGGATCGTCTAACATTAAGGGTGCAGGCTTAGGAATTGTTTTAGTGCCACCCAGGGGAGAAACTATTAGGCAAGCTACTAAATGTCATTCCGTAACTAATAATGAAGCAGAGTATGAAGCTGTAATTGCACGTCTGGAATTGGCACGAGAACTTGGGATAAGCCAGGTGGTGATCAAAAGTGATTCTCAACTCGTGGTTAATCAAATGCTGGGGACTTACACAGCCAGGGAGGTAAGGATGCAACAATATTTGGAAAAAGTAAGGGAATTGATAAAACAGTTTCAGTCTTGGAAGGTTATACAAATACCAAGGGATGATAATGTTGAAGCAGATGACTTAGCGAACCTTGCATCAGCAGCTGATATAACAAAGGATGCCAATACCTCAGTTATACATTTATTTCACTCGGTTCTCGAACCTGATAAGAACGAGGTAAATTTTAATAATCTAACTTGGGATTGGAAAAATGAACTTGTAGCTTTTTTGCAGTATGGTACCATACCTCATGACAAGATANCCTTGGACCTTCTCAAACGAAATATGTAATGAGGGAAATACATGAAGGACATTGTGGAAACCACGCAGGAGGAAGGTCACTGGTAAGAACTTTGATCAGGGGAGGATATTACTGGCCCAAAATGGAAGAAGAAGCAACGAACTTCATAGCTAAATGCGATAAATGCAGAGATACGGTAATAACATGCACATACCTGCTGAGTTGTTACATCTGATTATTGCACCGTGGCCATTTATGAAATGGGGGATGGACATAGTTGGACCATTGCCTCAAGCTAAAGGACAGGTAAAATTTCTACTCGTACTCACTGACTATTTTACTAAATGGGTAGAAGCAGGATCATTTAAATAGCTACGAGAAAAAGAAGTCAAGGATTTCATTTGGCGAAATATCATTTGTCGATTTGGTGTACCAAAAGAAATTGTATATGACAATGGTGAGTCACGAGCTGTAAGGCAAAATGGAATACACCAAAATTCCAGGCCTAGGGTTACAATAATTCTGATAGAAACATACGCGGGTAAAGCAGTCTTCATCTATAATCATACCCCCGAGTCCCGTACGTATTTCCTTTTCAGGAAAAGGGGCCAGATAGAGGAAACTATCAAGTGCTTGAGGCTTCATACTTCAACACTCAAACACTTGGGGGACTATATAGAATATACAGTCACGTGTATATAAAAGGCAAAGAAGACAGAGTAAAATCAAGCCTAAAAGAAGTCAAGTGCAGAGTGGAAGCTAAATGAGTCATGACATTCCATCATAGTATTCTTTCTCATGAGAACAATGGAATCACCTCTCAAACCCTTCCTAATTAGGGTGAAGGCTATATATGAAAATGGGTTATAAGGAAAAACCCAGTATCTATCGTTCTATTTTTTGTGAATTTGTTACAAGAAAAATATTTACGAGAAAGTTATAGATGTAATTCAAATACATGTAAGGAATGATTTACAACTTGTCAAAGTTCATGAATAAAAACTTGTTCAAGTTATTCCAGATAAATATGTATGTTCCTATTTCTTATATCGTATAAAACACCATTATGAAGTTGAGACGTCCTCTTCATCAAGTGTCAATATATAAAAGGGCCCTCTTTTATAAAACTCATGTTATTTAATCGTGAGAATAATGAAAGCATTTTCAGAAAGTAAAAATGCAATCTATTCTTTAAGTCTTACAAAAATAAGTGGCATGAATAAAATAGACTGAAGTTTGTAAAAAAGAAATTCTTAAATATTAAATATAAAACTTGATCATCGAATCAAAAGTGCCCCTTAAACAAAGCTTGGGGACTTGAATTCTTAAAAAACTCTAAGTCAGGAGTTTAACTACAAAAAGTTATTATAAAAAACCAAAAACTTTGAACATAGACTTCCAGAGAGGCACCTGCAAAAAGGGGAAACCTCAAATTACAAAAAAGAACCTTTTATGGTAAAAGAACTGAAGAGGGATCATTTACAGTCTCAACTGCATTTGCATAATCAACAGCTAAGAGTTGATCTTCAGTCATGGTAGTGGCAACATCCACGGGCGAAACCCCAACTTGACTAATGACGATAGGTGCGGAAGAACTTAAAGAAAGTGCAACACTAGCAGTGATCTCATCAGACACAAGAGTCCTAGGAACAACAGACACGGGGGACTTCAGATACAGGAACTTCATCTATGGAAGCTTCAACCAAAGCAGTCTCAATTAAAGAAGTTTCATTTGAAGGAACCTCAATCAAAGAGTTTTCAACTACGGGAAGACTAGTTTCAGGAGATGAAAAATACGGTGGTTGTTGTGCTCTCTCAATGGTTTCATTTACGTTAGCCAACTCGGATTCAAGGTTAAAATCTTCCTGGCTCACCTCTACCAAAGTATCACGGCGGGTCTTGAGAAAAGTCCAACTCACTTCAATGTTGGAGGATTCCTCAAGAAGTTCATAATCCTTCTCCCAGGTCGTAATTTCGTTCTTAAGCTCCTCATTCTTAAGCAAAATAGAATCATGAGATGATTGCAATGAGGTGTGAGAATTTTTCAAAGCACAAACTTTGTCTGTAGAGGCTCGTAATTCTTCTTGTACTCGAGCAAGTTCTTGAGCCACCCCTTCTGCATATGTTTCTTTCTGAGTCAACAAAGCCTTCAAAGCTTTATTTTCATTAGCAACCGTGGATAATTGTTCTGCAAAAAGTTCTTTTTCTATCTTAGATTGATCTGCAGTGGCCTTGACTGTTGCCAATTCAGAGGTAAAAGTTTGGACTTGTTTCTCTAAAGAAATTTTTCTCTTCTCCAAAATGTCCATTTCAATCCGTAAACTCTCATATTGACCTTTCCAATTGTTGGCCTCTAATTGAGAGTCACGATCAACTTCTTCAGCTTCATGAGCAATTTTTTCTAGGTCACGAGCCAGTTTCTCTAAAAGAGGAACTCGGCTCATAAGCTCGGTACCAATAAGATTAATCTGTTAATGTAAAGTATATAAGGTTAAAATTCCTAAAGGAAAAAATCTTTTAAGAAACAAAAGAGATTAAGGAATACCTTCAGACTGGCATGAACAATGTCGTTCAAGAGAGTCATATTACTATGACTCTCGAGTTTTGCTTTTTCAATACGGCCAATTAAAGGCTCAAGCCAGGTATTGGCTTGCCCAGATTTCATCAGAAGGCTGCTATTAGCAGGGACTTCAATGGTAACACTCCTCATAGTGGAACTCCTACTTGAGGAGCCCACTTTAGTGTGATGGACTATGGGAGGAGTGATTGTTGGAGAAGGAATAGTAGAAGAAGGAATGGAAGTAATGTGTTGAGGATCAGCGGGGAAATGATATATTGTGAGCAAGATGGCTCTTGGGATTCAGATTTGTATATCGCACCTCAGTTGTGTTTGAGTTTTGTAGCTTATGGCGCTATGTGTTCCCCAGGGAATGGTACTATACACTTAGAGTGCTTGTGACCGAGATTCAGTAATTTATTGTAGTGAGTAATTTAGCTCGATGTGTATCTCCTTATGTGAGTTCTACGTGTGGGTCGGGTGGCACGCCTCCATGGGTATGTTATTTGGATCGGGTGGCACGCTGCCATGGTCATGTTGTGAGGGTCAGGTGGCACACCGCCATGGTTATGCTGTGTGGATCAGGTTGCACGCCGCAACAGTGTGATGTGAGTGTAGTTTTCTATATGCTATTTTTGTATGTTCTGCTTCCTATTTTCTAAGGAAAGTCCGTGGTAGTGCGGGAGTTAGGCACTTCCTCCCAGAGTTCATTTTCCTTTTGTATTGCATTCGAATTGGAGGCCTATTAGCGCATGGTAGCATCATATGAGATTTTAATAATTTCTGGGGTGGCTTATTGCCTGAGTAGTTGTATCGGATGAGACAAGATCCTTTGATCTAGGATTTTGTGCAATCCAGCTATATGAGGTACGTTATGGAGATAAGACCATTATTGGGTTCAGAATGAGGTGAAGGTTTTGTCAGCAATATAGACCTAATGTTTTGTTGACTCAGCAATTGATTATGAATGTCGGTACATCTCTTCCGTCGTGGCGGTATGGTAAAGGTTAGAGTAAGACCTGTATAAGTCATGGGGTGCAATGGGAGCATCAGATTAGTAGGATTTTGACTAAGTTGATCATAAAAAGAGTCATTGTGGTCCTATGAGTAAGTAATACAAAGTGTGAATTCAACAAAGTTACGAAGTCATGTTTGAGCACATCATATAGTGATTGATATGGTGATCGTATTTTGGAATCAGGCCTAGCATTTAGTTCCGGATGTTAGAATTGGACTTTGAGGCGTATCTGCTTGAATAGAAAATGATATCTTCAGAATTGATCGAGCTAATGTGCTCAACTAAATTGTGATAGCACGGGAAGGTGCATGAGAAGTTAAACAACAATTTCAGACCACTCCAGTGCAGTTCTCAGCACGTTCAAGGACGAACGTATGTTTAAGTGGGAGAGAATGTAACGACCCGACCAGTCGTTTTGAGCCCTAGTGAGTCGTTTAGCAGTCTGAGGCCATAAGCAGTTCCATTTCAAGTGTTATGACATGTACGCATGGTCGGAATTCAATTTCGGGAAGCTCGGGGTGGATTTGGGAAGAGAATTCTCATTTCGGAAGCTTAAAGTTGAAAGAAATGAGCTAGGATTGGAATTTTGAGTATATAACCTCAGAATCGGGATCTAAAGGTTCCAACAGGTTCGTATGATGATTTCGAACTTGGGCGTGTGCCCGGATCAGGTTTTGGATAACCCGGGAGCGTTTTGGCGCCTCTTGTGGAAGTTGGCATTTTAGAAGGAATTTCATAAGTTTGTCTTGAAGAGCATTTCAGTGTTATCGATGTCTATTTGGGATTCCGAGACAGGAAGTAGCTCCGTATGGTGATTCTGGAGTTGGGAGCACGATCGGAAGTGAATTCGGAGGTCCGTAGGCCATTTTGAAGCCATTTGGCTAAAGATAGAAATTTGAAGGTTTTTTAGAAGTTTGACCGGAGGTTGACTTTTTGATATCAGGGTCGGAATCCAATTCCGAAAGTTGGAGTATGTCCGTAATGTCAAATATGATTTGTGTGCAAAATTTGAGGTCAATCGGACGTGATTTGATAGGTTTAAACGTCGGAAATAGAAGTTTGAAATTCTAAAGTTCATAAAGCTTGAATTGGGGTGTGATTCATGATTTTAGCATTGTTTGATACGATTTGAAGCCTCGAGCTAGTCCTTAATGTGTTTTGGGATTGGTTGGTATGTTTGGTTGGGGTCCCGGGGGCCTCGGGTGGATTCCGGATGGTTAACGAATCGATTTTCGCCTTGTGAGGATTGCTGGTTTCTGGTATAAGTGCCGCAGGTTTTTACTCTATGCGATCGCATGAGAAGGTCTGCGATTGCATAGGGTAGGGGGGGAGATGGAATTTTGGCCTATGCGATTGCAGGAGGTGCAATGCGATCGCGAAGGTGGAAGGCTGGACCTTATGCAATCGCAGGTCCATTGATGCGATCGCACAGTGCAAATTTGAGAGGCATCATAGTTGGCCTATGCGATCGCGGGGCACTGTATGCGATCACATAGGAGGGTTGCCTGGGCAGTGTTCTTTTAAAATCGGGTTTTGGCTCATTTCACTTCATTTTTCTTCCATGGGAGCCGATTTGGAGCAACTTTTGAGCGTCAATTTCATCACCAAGCATTAGGTAAGTGATTTCTACTGGTTTTGAGTTAAATACAAGTTTATGTACGGATTTAAACATTGAAATTTATATAAATTTGAGGTTTTGGTGGAAAACCTAGAAATTTAAATTTCTTCAAATTTGACCACGATATTGAGTATGGAATTTAGCAAAAATTAAATATTTGAGCTAGTGAAGCTATGCGTAGTGTATATCTTCGAGAAATTTTGGAATCCGGGCACGTGGGCCCGAGGGCATTTTGGTCATTTCACTAAGCGGAGTTGAGGATTTGTATAATTTAAATTGTTAACAAGTATTCGTGTATATTCTCATTAGTTTGCCGTTATTTGGCTAGTTTCGGAACATTTGGCAACTATTCAAGTCGTCAGGAAGGCTTGGAGGCCGTTTATGGATCTTCGGAGCGAGGTGAGTCTCCTTTCTAATCTTGTGAGGGGGAATTTACCCCATAGGTGAAATAATTGATTATGTGCTCCTATATGTGGGGGCTACGTACGCACGAGGTGACGAGAGTCCGGCGTAGCTGCTATTATGCTATTGTCCGGGTAGTTAGGACCCATCAGCATGTTAGACTTGGATTAATTATGAACCCATTGATAACTTGAATTGTTTAAATCACCTTTGATTAGTAAATGAATTTAAAAAGAGATTAAACATCATTTCCTGAATTGTTAAACAGAGAAATTGCCTTAATTGGACAAATATCCCCGATAAATTCTTAATTGGCTATTTAAGCATATATTTTATGTGTACTTACATTGCATGCATGATTCGCAAGCAGGGTATGTGTTTATTTATGGAACGGGCCGAACGCCTCGGCAGATTTAAATAGATGCATCTATTGGTTCGGGCCGCTCGACCCTCGGTAGTGCACAATTTACATTCCTGTTGGATCGGGCTGTCACCTCGGTGTGATTTGCGCATGTTATTTGTCGCTTGAGAATTGTAAATGTGGATTTGGCCCTTCGTGGATTGATATAAATTGATAAGATAATAAAGAATAAACCTTGGAAGCCCTTGCTTAATTGTTGAATGTGTTTACCTGTTTTTTGGTTTCGCGAATTTGAACTACTTTATAAATCCATAATTTTTCTCGTATTTCTAGAATATTGTTAATTGACCTCTAGTGAGTGTCGGAGTTGGCCATCTCGTCTCTACTCCTTCGAGATTAGGCGGGATACTCACTGAGTACATATTGATTACGTACTCATACTACACTTCTGCGTATTTTTGTTGCACAGGTATATATACCTCTAGCAGCCTACTGGGCGTAGCAGCATGGATGACTCTGTGACCAGGTGAGCTGCATTGTTCGAGACGACCCGCAGCTAGTGTAGTTCCTTTCAGCATTTTTATTATTTATACCCTGTCCATTGTATTTCGGACAGATGCTATATTTTATTTTCCTTGTCGATAGTTGTTCATGCACTTGTGATACCGGGTTCTGGGATGGTTTGAAGTATTGTATGAACTATTTAGCATTTAAATTCGATTTGAGACTTTATTCTTTAAAAATTTTTAAATATGGAAGGAAAATCCTGAATTTCAAAAGTGTTAAAAATGATATTTGATTAAGTAATTTGGTTGGCTTGCCTGACAGCAATGTCCGGCGCCACCACGACCCTTAGTGGATTTTGGGTTGTGACAGTTATTTCCCGTGGGGGAATATGTAAAAGTTTCTTGTATTTAATATCATGGATTGACTTGTATATGGTATATAGTGTTCTGCTAATTGCTGTGTATAAAATTTGGGAGTAGAAGATGGGGCGATTGGTAGTATTGTCATCTTTAGTTTAAGGTGTCAACTTAAATGTGCAGATTTTGGCTTATCATTATATATTATTTTATGTAGTTACTGAAAATGCTTTTATAACTAGGGTAAAATGAGTATTGTAAACAGAATGAATGTGAGACTAGATAATTATGTTTGCAAATTGATATGGCTTTATCGGATTAAACTAATGAAAGAACTGTATACAATCGCTATCACCAAAAATTAGTCAAAAAGAAGACAATAAATTTTGTATTGATTCCCTGATCCTTGTTTTTATAGCTAGGTGTTCCCTTTATAGTTTGAATTAAATCATTTTATATATATATATAAAATTATTACATTGGTATAATATTTTGATTTTAATATGGACAGTAAGTTGCTTAACTAATTCCAATGGATTTGAATGATAAGATTGAACGTAACACGGTGATGAGATGACTGGTTTTAGGTGTACTAAATCATGTACTAATTCGTTTTAGACGCGATTACATAAACCATCATGACTATGTGTACGGTTTCCGTGACATAGTTATGATGTCTAATTCTCAAATTAGGGAAGTGCTGACCAATTATGACAACTTCGAATAATAAAACCTTTTTTAAAAAAAATCAATTGAGGTGTGCCATGCCACAAAACCCCTTAACTCATGGCCCTCGTAAAATTAAGTAAGGGTTAACCCTTGTGGGAAAGAATTGAGGCACATATTTCCATTAAATAACCTATGACCCTCACATGAATATTAACCTAGAATCAAAATAGCCATAAACAATCGTAGTTTGCTTTAGGCTCGATTTAGATTAGTATTACGATTATGTATACGTTCGCGTAACATAATTGCAAATTTAACTTTAAAAAAGACTCGAGGGATACGTTCGCGCAACTTCAACCTGTGACGACCCAAAGGGTCGTCACCGGATTTCTCTCTTTTTCCGCGCTCCCAAGGCCTTGAAAACCTCACTTTTAGTTTGCTCGATTTGCATGCGCAGTCCCGGCGCGTAGCCGGAAAGATTATATGTTAAATTCTGTGAAAATTTTCAAAATATGGCTTTAAAATGATTAAAGTTGACTTCGATCAACATTTTTGGTAAACAGAACCAGACCCGTAATTTGACGGTCTCGGAGGGTCCGTAGAAAAATATGGGACTAGGGCATGTGCCCGGAGTCGAAATCCGAGGTTTAGAACCCGAGGAATTTTTTTTTCTGTGAAATTGTTTTTCTGAAATTATTAAGAAAAATGGACATGAAAATTGATTAAAAGACTATATTATCGGGCTCGTATTTTGGTTCCGACGCCCGATAGAAGTCTTAAATGTGTGTTAAGCACTTTCCGTAAAGTTTGGTCGAAATCGGACGTCATTTGACGTGTTTCGGACCTAAATATCTAAAGTTGGAAGTTTATGAAGTTAGAATGAAAAATGATGATTTTGATGTTATTTTGGCGATTTGATCGCACGAGTAAGTCCGTAGAATATTTTTGAGGTTGTGTGCATAATTGGTTTGGAGCCCCGAGGGCTCGGGTGAGTTTTGGATAGGCATCGGATTACATTTCTCATTTTTGAAAAATCTGATATGTTGGCTTCTGTGGTTTTCGCAAATGCGAAGGGGAGACTTGCAATTGCGAGCTTCGAGTCGCAATTGCAAGGTCTAGGAAATTTTGCACAGGCCGGAAATGCGAGGATTTTACTCTCAAATGCGAAAGTCCCCAGGCCTGCCTAGTTTCGCAAATGCAAAAGTCCCCAGGCCTGCCTAGTTTCGCAAATGCGAAGTTCCCCATCGCAAGTGCAAAGTGAGGGGCTCGCAAATGCGAGACTATGTTCGCATATGTGAAGGTCTCCTTCATGGCATAGCTTCGCAAATGCGAAGCTTTGTTCGCAATTCCCATATTTGGTCGGGGTTCGCAATTGCGAACCCCAGTTCGCATTTCCCACATCTGCAACCTGCGTTTTTCATACTTAAATGATTTTAGACCTCACTTTTCATATCTCTCAAACCCAAACACCAATTGGCAATTTTTAAAGAACTCTTCCTTCTCCAATTCAATTGTAAGTTGATTTTCACTTAATTTCTTCAAGCTTTAACATCATTTATCATGTTTTCATCTTAAAATCAAGGTTTTTCATGGGTGAAAAGGGGGATTTTGGGTAGAACCTAGGTTTTCTTAAAATTGGGGATTTGGACCTCAATTTGAGGTCCGATTTCAAAACAAATCATAGATATGAACTCGTGGGGGAATGGTTAACCGGGTTTTGGTTTGAACCTCGGGTTTTGACCACGTGGGCCTGGGGGCATTTTAGGAATTTTTGATTAAACCTTTGGGAAATTCACTTTCATGCATTCAAATTGATTCAATAAGAATTTGTTGATACATTCAAGTAAATTGTGACTAGATTCGAGCGGTTTTGTGGTGAATTCGAAGGGTAAAGCTATACTAGAGGCTTGAGTTGGGTTTGGAGCATTTGAGGTAAGTGTTTGATCTAACTTTGGCTTGAGGGAATATGATTAGGGTGTTATTATTTTCTAATTGCTAAATGATCGAGTACGGTGTATAGGCATGGTGACGAGTAT
>MU779206.1:74837-93113 GCA_026770625.1 Nicotiana glauca | reverse complement strand
ATTCTACACTCGAGGAGGTCGATTTGCGAGGAAAGCGCAAGGCGAGCTAGGATTTTGGCCGGTTTGAGGTGAGTAATGGTTATGAATGATATACTGAGGGTTTGAGACCCCGTATTTGCACTATGTGGTGCTATGTTGAGATGAGATACGCGCCGTATGATGAGCGTGGTGATGTTATTGCTAGGGATTTGTACTCGGTCCATCCCGATTGAGGACTTATTGTACTTTTGACTGAGACTAAGCTTATAACTGTATATTCTGGGATAGTTGCCATGTTTAGGGCCTTGAGCCGATATGTAGAACCCTTAGGGAGCATGTTGAGCTAATTGACCTCACTTTACCTGTTGAACACCTACTCTCTGTCATGTCCTAAACTGTAAGAAACATAATATGAACCGGTATTAGCAAATTGCACTCTAAATGAGTAATATCTAGGGTTGAATGCCCTGTCTTAGCTGAGTGGGCCCGAGAGGCCAAGTCTATATTGACTTAGAGGGGTCAAGGACCCCATAGTGAGGGTATTTAAATGAGTCATGAGTTTACTCGGGAGATTGAACTACATCAGCAGGTTCATTGCACAGCTTACAACCACATGTGAGACTATTTTCAAGTTGTTGAAAAAGAATGTCGTTATCAAGTGGACAGATGAGTGCCAAGAAGCTTTTGATAAGATCAAGGAATATTTGTCAAATCCCCCTGTTTTGGTCCCGCCAGAACCTGGTATGCCTCTATTTTTATATCTGTCAGTAACTGATAGTTCTTTTGGTTGTGTTCTAGGTCAACATGACGCCACAGGCAAAAAGGAACAAGCAATATATTATTTAAGCAAAAAGTTTACCACTTATGAGGCCAAATACACGCTTTTGGAAAGGACATGTTGTGCCTTAACCTGGGTCGCTCAGAAGCTTAGGCATTATCTTTTGGCCTATACAACTTACCTCATCTTCCGAATGGATCTCTGAGGTACATTTTTCAAAAGCCGATGCCAACCGGCAGATTGGCAAAGTGGCAAATCTTGCTCACAGAGTTTGATATTGTTTATGTCACTCGCACTGCCATGAAGGCACAAGCTTTGGCTGATCATTTGGCAGAAAACTCGGTGGATGATGAGTATAAATCTTTGAACACATACTTCCCAGATGAAGAGGTTAATTTAGTTGAAGAAGTAGTACAAGATAACAGTCGAGTTGGGAAACTATACTTTGATGGGGCTGTCAATATAAAAGGTGTAGGGGTTGGGGCAATTCTTGTATCACCTACTGGGCAACATTACCCTGCTACGGCGCGACTTCGTTTCTTCTGTACAAATAATACGACAGAATATGAAGCTTGCATCATGGGTCTGAACATGGCAATAAACCTAAATGTGCATGAACTTTTGGTGATGGGAGATTCAGATTTGTTTATTCGGCAGGCTCAAGGTGATTGGGAGACTCGAGTCACCAAGCTTATTCCATATAATGCGTGGAAGATCTCAGCAAGAAGTTCAAGTCTATCGAGTTCAGGTACATTCCCAGGTTTCACAATGAATTAGCTGATGCCTTGGCCACCCTAGCTTCAATGCTTCCGTATCCGGGTAATACTCACATTGACCCATTAGAAATTCAAATTCGGGATAAACATGGTTATTGCAATATAATTTAAGCAGAACTAGATGGTGAACCATGGTACTGTGATAGTAAACAGTTTGTGAAAACAAAAGAATATCTGAAACACGCTAATAGGGATCAAAAGAGAACTATGGCGACTCTCCAATGGTTTCTTTTTGAGTGGGGAAATCCTATACAAAAGCACCCCGGATTTGAATTTATTGAGATATGTGGATGCCAAAGAATCTAAAATTATTATGAATGAGGTGCATTCGGGAGTTTGTGGTCCGCACATGAATGGATATGTTCTAGCAAAGAAGATCCTTCACGCAGGATATTATTGGCTTACTATGGAGCGAGATTGCTTTCGTTTTGTTCGCAAGTGCCACCAGTGTCAGATTCACAGTGATTTGATTCACTCGCCTCCTTCAAAGTTGTATCCTATGTCAGCTCCTTGGCCTTTTGTTTCTTGGGGAATGGACGTCGTTGGCCCAATCGAGCCAAAAGCTTCAAATGGGCACAAGTTCATCTTGGTTGCAATTGATTATTTCACCAAATGGGTGGAAGCTATTACATTTAAATCTGTTACCAAGAAAGAAGTAATAGACTTTGTTCACTCCAACATCATCTATGAAATGCAAAAATATACCGTTATTGGTGTAACAACCCAATCGGTCGTTTGACAAATTAAGCTCTGTTTAGCGGCATAAGGTCTGGAACATCTTCGGAATATGAGTATCGACTTGCGTGCATGGTGGAATTCGGCCTTCGGATGGTTTAGAGTCAAATTTAGAGAAGAAACCTTGTTTTGGAAGTTAGAACGGTGAAAAGTTGACCGGAATTGGACTTTTGGGTAAACGACCCCGGAATGGGTCGTGGATGATCTCAACTGCTTTGTATGGTGATTTTGGACTTAGGCGCGCGTCTGGATTCAGATTTGGAGGTCCGTAGAGTGAATTGAGGTATTTCGACAAAGGTTGAAGTTGGAAAATGAAGAATTTGATCCACAGTTGACTTTTGGGATATCGGGGTTGGAATGCAATTTCGAGAGTTAGAGAAGCTCCGTTATGTTATTTTGGACTTGTCTGCAAAATTTGGTGTCATTCCGAGTTGAATTGATAGGTTTCGGCATGAGATTCGTCATTTGAAGATTTGTAAGTTCTTAAGCTTGATTTTTGGTTTGATTCGTCGTTTTGATGTTGTGTTATGTGATTTTGGACTTCAAGCGAGTCTGTGTTAGGTTATATTACTTGTGTGTGTAATTAGACGTGGTCCCGGGGGCCTCGGGTGTGTTTCGGATGGGGTACAGATCCTTTTTCCTCCTTTTTGAACTGCTATTCTACTATCTGGTATTTCCTTCTATGCGATCGCATTGCTTGTCCCACGATCACATAGCACAAATTTTGGGCAGCATCAATTCCTTCCATGCAATCGCATCATCACCTCCGCGATCGCATAGTGTATTCCAGAGGGGTTCAAATTCCTTCTATGCGATCGCATAGCCTTGTTCGCGATCTCATAGTTATGTTCCCTCCTCTTCTGCGATCGCATGACCCCATATGCGTTCGCATAGGCATTTTTTTCTGGCCTTCCAATTTTACTCTATGCGATCGCATTCCTTCCCTTGCGATTGCATAGAACAAAATGTCTGGGCAGACAGATTTAATCTCAAATTCGAGGGTTTCACCATTTTATCACATTTTGACTTCTAGAGCTCGGTCCTTGGCAATTTTTGTAGGGATTTTTACCTGGGCAACTAGGGTAAGTAATTCTCACTCGATTTAGACCAATTTCCATGAATCTCCTCTTAGTTTCATCCTTTAATTTCAGATTTTGAATGAAAAATAGGTAGAACTTCATAGACCGAATTATTTAGTTTTGAGGGGGTGTTTGACCTCCGATTTGAGAGATTTTTATATGGTTAGACTCATGAGAGTACGAGGGTTCTGAAAATGTTAAATTCATCCAGTTCCGAGACGTTGGCCTGAGGGGCATTTTGGTCATTTTACCTAATTTCGCGCTTTAGCTTTGAATTAAATAGTAGAATCATTTGCTTGAGATGTTATTTACAATGTGTGATTTAATTGAATAGATTTGGGCCATTTTGAGTCGAGTACTCATGGCAAGAATGTGGTTGTTAGTTGATTTTAGCCGGTTTGAGGTAAGTATCTTATCTAACCTTTTGTGGGGGACTTCCCCTTAGGATTTGAGTCTTCTATGTTGATTGTATTCCTTGCACGCGAGGTCACGACTGTGTACTCGAACTTATTTGTGGTAAATTGGTCCTTTTAGGCTCTTAGAACTTATCATCAATGAGTATGAAGTTTTTCTCGATATAATTGAGTTCCCTGCTATTAGTTTCACATATACATGTCTTACTTGGAACTTATTTGCCCTTTTGGTGTATACTTGTTGCCAAATTGATTTATAAATGTCTAACTGTGGACGTTTACCCTTCTATAGTCACAGTATCATTCCTAACTGTTTGTCTTTATTTGAAAAAAAAAATAGTATTTCTATCTCTCATGTGATTAATTGGTCTTAATCAGAAAGAAGTTAGATATCCTAGGTTTAGTTGATATTTCCTTAATTGTAATTATTTGATTCATGTTAACTTCCTTATTGTCTGGACACTTCTTTATTGTAATTTCCTCTGTTACGTCGTGCAAATATGTTACATGTCCAATTGTTGTGGTCACCAGTGTAGGTATCAAACACTTATTATGTCTTGTTATTTGTTAAGGTTATCGTGCTTCTTGGTTTTCCGTGACCCTTCTTATGTATTGTTGGTTCCCTTGCCGGGACGTTATTATTTCTATTGTTGGTTCCTTTGCCGGGACGTTATTGTTTCAATTGTTGATTGCCTTGTTGGGACATTATCGTTTCTATTATGGATTCCCTTGTCGGGATGTTGTTGTTTCTATTGTGGATTCCCTTGCCGAGATGTTGTTGATTGCTTCCCCTTGCTACAGCCACATCCTTGATCGAGGGATGAGCACATACTCCCACCGCCCACACTCCTGATCAGCGAGCGTATGTTGATTATCCCTGCACCGTCTGCAGCACCAGTTCAGCCCGAGGGCATGGCAGCGGCTTCCGAGCAGAAGCAGATGAGACTTGAGAGGTTTAAGAGGTATAAGCCTCCTGAGTTCAGTGGTTTAGCATTGGAGGATCCCCTGGAATTCCTTGACGAGTGTTATGGCATTCTCTGTACAAGGGTAGCTCTAGATCGAGCGGGGTTTCTTTCACTACTTTTCAGCTTCTTGGAGCCGCCTATTACTGGTGGCACACATATGAGTTAGACAGCCCAAACGAAGCAGCTTCACTGACTTGGACCTAGTTTTCAGATATGTTTTTGTGAGAGTTTGTTCCTTAGAGCCTTAGGGATGCATGGCGTGCAGAGTTTGAGCATTTGCGCCAGGGTGCTATGACCATCTCGGAGTATGCTGTCCGATACACCAGTTTGGCTAGACATGCCTCAGCCTTGGTTTCTACTGATCGCGAAAAGGTTTGCCAGTTTATTAAGAGGCTTATTCCTAGCATCAGGTCTAGTATGGCCTGTGAGTTGGAGATGGATATTTCGTATCAGCAGGTGGTGAGCATTGCTAGGAGGATAGAGGGTATGCATGCTAGAGAGAGAGAGAGGACATGCAGGGTCATGAGAGAGAGAGAGGACAGGCACGGCCATGAGAGAGAGTTTGAGGAAGCGAGGAGGCCTCGTAGACCGGTGAGATATACTGGTCCTTATTTTGGAGGCAGGGTGCATCATAATAGAGGTTTTATGGGTCAGCCAGTTCAGTTCGCGCGTCAGACTATGCATGGTGATTCAGGTGTTCAGGGGTCTTCGAGTACCCGTACCGCACAGTTCCCACTGCCTCGTAAGCAGAAAGGGTGATTTGAGTGTTGAAATACTAGCCACATGGTGAGAGATTGTCCCAGACTTCAGACCGGTGTGTCACAGCGAGGTATTCAGGCAGGTAGAGGGCACCTAAGAGGGGGAGGCCCGACTCGTTGATGTGTTTCATATAGTAGGTTTGAGGCCGGTGCGCCAGCTAATGTCATTCAGGTACGATTTCAGTTTGTTATAGTGGGCACTATCTGTAGTTCATCACAGTTCTGCTTATCGGGGCGAGTTCCTTATTTGTTGCTCCATTTATGGGACCGCTTCATGATTTGCACTCTGTCTATGTGATTATCCTGTTGGGAGGTTTTATGAGTGATAGTTGTGTCTATTGTCTGTTTCTAGCCGTTGTCGAGAGTTATGAGGCTAGTAGTAATTTCATGTTGTCTGTTTTGGTAGGCTTGATGTGACTTCTGAGCATTCCTGGTTACGAGCTGTGATTTCTATGCTCCACCGGTGTGGGAGCTAGTCTGTGTTGTAAATTGTAGACAGTATTGATCTAGTGAGAGTCTCTAGATGGGTTGATGTGTGCCCTACTTGTGATTCAATGTTGAGGGGGGACCCTCGTGATTTCAGGTGATTTGATATGTTGATACCGGACTGTGTACTGCGGTGAGAGTTATATTATAAGATCCTTGTGAGTCCTTTATATGCTTTCATTCTTTCTTATTAGATTCCCTTGTAGATTTGTGTTGTAAAAGAATTTGTACTAGTTTGATTTCTTTGTTAGCTCCCTTATGTGTTTTCACTTCCCATATTCATGCATTTTCGTTCTATGCTTCTTGAGTTCTGGTTGGTGGGGTGTGTAACCGTTGGTGTTGGCTGAGATTTGGTCATTCAGGTGTTTTGTTATGTGGTTTTCATGGTTATTGTACCATCGCCAGTGTTGGGGAGGTTTGAGAGGAGTTTCCTATTGAATATGAGGCTTATGGCCAGTACGGATTCGATCCCAGGCAAGTATTGTTGTCAGAAATATTATTGTGGACCCATGTGTAGTGTGTCATATTGTGTGGCTGTACCCTGTGTTTGTTGGCTTGTATTGAAATAGCTGGCTGAGACTGATAGCGGATATGGATTTAGAATCGGGTCTTTTGGAAATGGATGGAAGGTGAAAATTCTGGCTTAAAGGCTTATTGGTATTTCTAGAAAGACTAAATTTCAGTCGAGGTAGCGTCGTCATGCTTAAGTGGATTGGGGTGACATGGAATCACCCACGGGTGTATGTTGGAAGTGTGCACTCAGTGACTTGAGGACTTCGAGGTAAATCTTAGCATTTTCGAGGACGAACGTTGGTTTTAAGAGGGGGAGGATGTAACGACCTGACAGATCATTTGAGAAATTAAGCTCCGTTCAGCGGCATAAGGTCTGGAAAAGCTTCGGAATATGAGTTTCGACTTGCGTGCATGGTGGAATTCGGGCTTCGAATGGTTTAGAGTCAAATTTAGAGAAGAAAACTTGTTTTGGATGATAGAACGGTGAAAAGTTGACCGGAATTGGACTTTTTGGTAAACGGCCCCGGAATGGGTCATGGATTATCTCAACAGCTTCGTATGGTGATTTTGGATTTAGGCGCGTGTCTGGATTCAGATTTGGAGGTTGGTAGAGTGAATTGAGGTATTTCGGCGAAGGTTGAAGTTGGAAAATGAAGAAGTTTGACCCATAGTTGAGTTTTGGGATATCGGGGTCGTAATGCAATTCCGAGAGTTGGAGCACCTCCGTTATGTTATTTTGGACTTGTCTGCAAAATTTGGCGTCATTCCGAGTTGAATTGATAGGTTTCGGCATGAGATTCGTCATTTAAAGATTTGGAAGTTCTTAAGCTTGATTTTTGGTTTGATTCGTCGTTTCGATTTTGTGTTATGCGATTTGGGACTTCGAGCAAGTACGTGTTAGGTTATATGACTTGTGTGTGTAATTAGACGGGGTCCCGGGGGCCTCGGGTGTGTTTCGGATGGGCTACGGATCTTTTTTCCTCCTTTTTGAACAACTATTCTGCTATCTGGTATTTCCTTATATGCGATCGGATTGCTTGTCCCGCAATTGCATAGCACAAATTTTGGGCAGCATCAATTCCTTCTATGTGATCACATCATCACCTCCGCTATCACATAGTGTATTCCGGAGGGGTTCCAATTCCTTCTATGCGATCGCATAGCCTTGTTCGCGATCGCATAGTTATGTTCCGTCCTCTTCAGCGATCGCATGACCCCATATGCGTTCGCATAGGCCTTTATTTCTAGCCTTCCAATTCCACTCTATGCAATCGCATTCCTTCTCTTGCGATTGCATAGAACAAAATGTCTCGGCAGACAGATTTAATCCCAAATTCGAGGGTTTCACCATTTTATCACATTTTGACTTCTAGAGCTCTGTCCTTGGCGATTTTTGGAGGGATTTTCACCTGGGCAACTTGGGTCAGTAATTCTCACTCGATTTAGACCAATTTCCATTAATCTCCTCTTAATTTCATCTTTTAATTTCAGATTTTGAATGAAAAATGGGTAGAACTTCATAAACCGAATTATTTAGTTTTGAGGTGGTGTTTTTGACCTCCGATTTGAGAGATTTTTATATGGTTAGACTCGTGAGAGTACGAGGGTTCTGAAAATGTTAAATTCATCCAGTTCCGAGACGTTGGCCTGAGGGGCATTTTGGTCATTTTACCTAATTTCGCGCTTTAGCTTTGAATTAAATAGTAGAATCATTTGCTTGAGATGTTATTTACAATGTGTGATTTAATTGAATAGATTTTGGCCATTTGGATTCGAGTACTCGTGGCAAGTACGTGGTTGCTAGTTGATTTTAGCCGGTTTGAGGTAAGTATCTTGCCTAACCTTGTGTGGGGGACTTCCCCTTAGGATTTGAGTCTTCTATGTTGATTGTATTCCTTGAACGCGAGGTGACGAGTGTGTGCTAGGATTTATTTGTGGTAAATAGATCCTTTTAGGCTCTTAGACCCTTATCATCACTGAGTATGAAGTTGTTCTCGATATAATTGAGTTCCCTGCTGTTAGTTTCACATATACATGTCTTACTTGGAACTTATTTGCCCTTTTGGTGTATACTTGTTTCCAAATTGATTTATACCTGTCTAAATGTGGACGTTTTCCCTTCTATAGTCACAGTATCATTCCTAACTGCTTGTCTTTATTTGAAAAAAAATAGTATTTCTATCTCTCATGTGATTAATTGGTCTTAATTAGAAAGAAGTTAGATATCCTAGGTTTAGTTGATATTTCCTTAATTGTAATTATTTCATTCATGTTAACTTCCTTATTGTCTGGACACTTCTTGATTGTAGTTTCCTCTGTGACGTCGTACAAATATGTTACATGTCCAATTGTTGTGGTCACCGGTGTAGCTATCAAACACTTATTATGTCTTGTTATTTGTTGAGGTTATCGTGCTTCTTGGTTTTCTGTGACCCTTCTTATGTATTGTTGGTTCCCTTGCCGGAACGTTATTGTTTCTATTGTTGGTTCCTTTGCCGGGACGTTATTGTTTCTATTGTTGATTCCCTTGCCGGGACGTTATTGTTTCTATTGTGGATTCCCTTGCCGGGATGTTATTGTTTCTATTGTGGATTCCCTTGCTGGGATGTTATTGTCTTCTATTATTGACTCCCTTGTCGGGATGTTGTTGTTCTATTATTTGGGTGAGAAAGAATGATAAGGCACGAAGGGTGATGCCGTGCATATGTACATTAATGTGGGATACCAATATATTGAGGATACCCAGAGATCCTCGGGATACCAAGAGATCCCCAGTACTTATATTGAGGATACCAAGAGATCCTCAGGATACCAAAAGATCCCCATCACTTATATAGAGGATACCAAGAGATCCTCGGGATACCAAGAGATCCCCATCACTTATATTGAGGATACCAAGAGATCCTCGGGATACCAAGAGATTCCTAGTACATATATTGAGGATACCAATAGATCCTCTGGATACCAAGAGATCCCTAGCACACATATTTATGTTTGGGACTATAGGACGATATCCTGGGAGATCCCCTATTAAACTCATTTTTTTCTGAGCTGATGTTTTTGGTTGATTCTATCTATGTGCAAACATTTCGGGTGTTTGCCATTCCATTTCTTACACTTGCTAGTTGGTGGAGTTCTTGTTAAATACACTTGCACAAGCATACACGTAGTTGGAATCTCCCCATTAGAGGTGAATACCTTATGATTTTGCTAAGGGTGGAGATACGCCCTCATTATCCATTATATATGTGAGAGTGGCCCTAGTTATCCAGTTAGTTGTCAACATGATCGTGAGATTGATGGGGCACCGGATGCCAGGTGTTAGATTTCAGATGCTGGGCTTTTGTGAGTTATGATTCATCCGAGACTTGGTGAAATTGTGGTAAGAGTTGAATAAGATCTTATGTGAACATCATTGGAGGATATGAGTTGTTGACTAGCTGCCCTTGCTGATGACAGCAGAATAGGATTTGGATTGTGATTCTGCCGTCATTTTGTATCATTATTTATTATATTCTCATTGTTACTTGTTGCCTTTCCCTTTATTGTTATCTGTAGCATTTTTGACTACTCGTGAAGACTTTACATATTTATATATCATTTCCTTCTCTACCATGATTATACTGTTATTTCACCAGTAGGTGCCTTGACTGTTCCTCATCACTACCCCACCGAGGTTAGTCTTGGTACTTACTGGGCACCACTGTGGTGTGCTCTTGCTACTCTTCTGCACACTTTTGTTGTGCAGGTACAGGTACTCCCATTCAATTCTGCCAGCCTTGGAAGGAGGCATATCGGTAGAGACTTCGAGGTATATCTGCTACGTCCGCAGACCGAGGAGTCCCTTTCCAGCTTTCTGTAATAAGTATAGTTCTTTCAATATTTCTCCTTTGTATGTATTCTTGAGTCAGAGCCTCTTATGTATCCCTTAGCTTGTGATTTGTGAGATTTCGGGTTTTGGGAATATTTGTTAGCTTCGAGACTTGTTGCTGTATGTGCCAGGCGGCACCTTAAACACTGATTTATTTCACTAGTTCAGTTTAATTACTTTCTTCCTTAAATTGGTTTATATTCTGCATTGTTAGGCTTACCTAGTCGTAGGGACTAGGTGCCGTCACGACATGTTCATGGAGGGCGAACTAGGTTCGTGACAATTGGGTACATCCACCTGTATTGTACATGCCCAGCAATTTTAACCTCTCTTGGAAGATGAATGACCAAGTGCACCATAATATCAAAAAATGCTAGTAGGAATATTTTTTCTAATTTGCTCAATGTTATTGGAATTTGAGTTGCAAGCTGATCTAACACATCAGTACTTACTGTTTTTGAACATAACTCTCTAAAGAAAATAATTAGCTCGGTAATAGCAGCATATACATTGCTCGGCACAACTCCGCGTATTGCAAAAAGAAGCAGCCGTTCCAAAAGAATATGAGAATCATGACTCTTCAGTCCATAAATTTTACGATCATTTAACTTTATGCACCGTGATAGATTCGGAGAATAAAAATTTGGAACCTTAATATTTTTTAAAAACTTGAATACTTTAGATTTCTCATCTGGTGATAAAGTATAGCATGTTGCTGGATAATACCATGTTCCATCTCTTTGAGTTGGATGCAAATCTCTTGTTATACCCATTTCCTTCAAATCACGATGAGCATTCAGATTATCTTTTGTTTTTCCTTCCATATATAATAACGTCCCAATATTGTCACAAACTTTTTTTTCAACGTGCATGAAATCTAAATTTTGACGTATTACATTATTTTTCCAATAAGGAAGTCTGAAAAATATGCTTTTCTTCCTCCAGTTATGAGTGGTTTTACTCTTTCCGTGCCTTTGTTTCTTCTGGGTCTTACCAGATTTCATGTCTTCCAAGCTAGAAAACTGATTTAAAATATCATCACCAGAGAGAATTTCAGGAGGAGGTCTACTTTCTAGTTCCCCATTAAAGTCGCCTTTATTAACCCGCCACTTATGATTAGATGATAAAAATCTACGAGCACCCATGTAAGAGAACTTACGACCATACCTTAGACGAGTAGATGGAGTCTCTTTATTGCATAAAGGGCAAGCCAAAGCTCCTTTTGTGCTCCATCCAGATAAGTATGCATATGCTGGAAAATCATTAATAGTCCATAAGAGTGCAGCCCACATACAAAAGTTCTCCTTTCTTGAAGCATCATATGTATTGACTCCATTATATCACAATTCTTGCAATTCATCTATCAAAGGTTCTAAGTATACATCGTTGTCATTTCCAGGAGCTTTAGGACCAGGTATCAATAAAGACAAGAAGCAATATGGTTGCTTCATGCACATCCAAGGGGTAAGTTATATACACTAAGAATCACTAGCCAAGTGCTATGAGAAACACTTAAATTGCCAAAAGGATTTATCCTGTCAGTTGCTAATCCCAGTCTAACATTACGAGGATCTCTAGCAAATCCTGGATTAGATGTATCAAAATATTTCCATGCATCAGAGTCAGCTGGTCTAAGAACCCCATATTTCAAACGTTGCTTATGATGCCATGGCATGTCTGAATCTATTTCTGATGACATAAACAACCTTTGCAATCCTGGTTTCAAGGGGAAGTAACGTAGAACTTTTCGAGGAACTTTTTTCTCAATCTTTCTTGAAGTAACCTCATTAGCTTTTTGACCTTCACTTGATTTCCACCTAGACTCGCCACAAACCAAGCAAGATTCAGCTTTTGCATTATGTTTTCAAAATAACATACAGTCATTTTCGCAAGCATGTATTTTTTCATAACGAAGGCCTAAATTTCGAATCAATTTTTTTGCTCCATAAAATGATTCTGGTAAAGTTTCACCAAAAGGAAGTGCTCGCTTAATTAACTTCATTATGCTATCAATTTCTTTATCACTCAACCCAAAAAGACACTTAATTTGGAAAAGTTCCACAACTAGTGACAACTTGGAGAATTGTCCAGCAAAGCCACATAAATACGCCAATAAAATGGTGGAGGTCGAAGAAGCTTCCGCCAATGAGGCATTTCCGATATTATCAAATCCAAACCCAAACTTGAACCCGACAAACAGGACTAGGTTCGTATAAATATTTTCAATTTGAAGGCTTTGCAACTAATTTCACATGGCAAAGTATTCATATGCTATTCTATTTAAAAAATAAAATAAGAAAAACACTTCACATAGACAATAAAAAGATAAACTTACTACTGATGTCGCTCCATGATGCCGGAGGAGATAGATTGTGGTTAAACCTTAGCTTTGAGAGAAATATTTGGAAGATAGCATTTAGGGATTCTTATGAGAATGGGACGTTTAGCTCTAAGGATATAATATATGTCTAAGTTTCATGGTATACACTTTGGTCCCAATACTTTATATTATTGATAAATTGTCAATAAATTAATATAAATAGATGGCTGTATCTAATAATTTAAAATAGTTATTTAAATAGAAGTGTATTGTCGCGTAGTTTATATCAAATGCATAATAAATTTTAATACTATTGATTAATAAGTTATCTATACTATATTAAGTTAAAGACAAGAAAACACTTAGTGAAATATCGTTCGACTTTTATATTATTTTAAAACTACTTTCACAATAGACAAAATTATAATTTAAGTTACTTTCCTAATATTTAGGACTTTGAAATTAATTTAAATTTTACATATTAAATATTTAATTTCTTATTTATATTTGTGTCTTCTCGAATGAACTTGAGAATAACTTTTGAAAAATATTTTTAGAAAATTCTTAAATCATCAAGGGTTGTGTGTTTTTACTAAAGCTAAAAAGAAAGCACGATCACTTATAAAGTTGAACTGATAAAAGTATAATTATAAAGTTGGAACAAATTTTAAGGTCAATATATTGAATAATGATTGAGGAGTTTTATGAATAGAGTTTTGCATTGTTGAGTAAGTTATATAGGATCAGTATTAACAATTGCAAAAGCATACACTTTACTTTTATAATTCAAAAATAATATTTTTTAAAATTATGTATTTTTCTTATAAAAAATTACTCAATGAGATGAGGAACACGCATAATACGCGTCTTTGAGTCTCGCTCAAGCTTCATCCTTATCAAAATGCTTTGAAAATTGTAATTTCACTCGAGCATGTTCCCTAAAAAATTAGTAGCTCTCAATTTGGTGTCGAACAATCCAAAACTAATCAAATAGTATATGAACTAATCAACACATACTCAAAATGCTCCTGGGTCATCAAAAATCCGATCCGAGCATACGCCCAAGTTCGAAATTATCACGACCCGTATTTTTCACCCTCGGGAGTCGTGATGGCGCCTACTCGTGAAAGCTAGGCAAGCCGCGTATTATAGAATCACTAACCTTTTTATTACTCCTTTTTAACAATTTAAATCAACATACGCTCAATAGTGAAATATTAAAGATAAATAAATACGCGGAATACGTAATCTGATAACTTAGCCAAAACCAGTACGACAATACCAACATACATCTCCACCCGAAATAACTTAGCCAAAACCAGTACGACAATACCAACATACATCTCTACCCGAAATCTGGTGTCACAATATCATGGACCAACTACGAATACTACATACAAATGTCTGGAAAGAAACGTACAATCTGTCTCTGAAGGAAATGAAAACAGAATACATATAAAGATAGAAGAGAACGTCGGGCCTGCGGATGCCTGCAGGACTATCTCGGGATCTCTGACTGGACTGAAGGCAGCCACCCAAAGCTACGGTCCAAAAGTTGCCACTCCGGGATCTGCACATAGTACAGAGTGTAGTATCAGCACAACTGACCCTATGGGCTGGTAAGTGCCTGGCCTAACCCTTCGGGGCTCCAAACTAACCATGCATACTAACTCAAAAACATCACATGAACTTATTCGTACGATCAAATCGCCAAAATAAGCTCTTAGACAACGAATTTAGCATAGAAATCTAAGAAAAATCTCAAACTTTTAAAATATCAATTTTCACAACTACGGGTCCGAATCACCTCAAACGACTTCCGTTTCTTATCAAATTTCACATAATCATCTTAATTCACATATAAGGCCTGTACCGGATTTCGGAACTAAAATACGGGCTCGATACCATCAAAATTTGAATGCATTTCATTTCCAAAATTCATAAATAATACGAGAAAATAATTTTCTTTAAAAATTCATTTCCCGGGCTTGGGACCTCGGAATTCGATTCCTGGTATACCCCCAAGTCCCATATTTTTTCACAGACCATCAGGGACTATCAAATTACGGGTCCGGGTCCGGGTCCGTTCCAAAATATTGACCGAAGTCAACTTAAATTCTTTTTAACGTCAAAATTCATTATTTTTCACAGATTTCACATAATAGCTTTGCAGGTACGCGTCCGGATTACGCACACAAATCGATGTGATACTGAAGAGGGTTTTAAGGCCTTGAAACACATAATTTATTTTTAAAACAAGTGATGACCTTTTGTGTCATCATATAAATTATCATACGAACCTATTTGAACCGTCAAATCCCGATTCCTAGGTCATTTACTCAAAATGTTGACCAAAGTCAAACTTAGCCTTTTTAGCAACCTTAAGGAACTACTTGTTCCGATTTCAACCCGAACCATTCCAATTCCCAAACTAACCATCCCCGCAAGTCATAAATAATAATTTATATATATACTATATTAAAAACACGAAAGTCCTTAGTGAAATCGCATTTTTTACTCTTTAAAAATATATTTTACTAGGATAATATCGTACTCTAACATTTACAAAAAAATTAATAAGAATTTGGATTCAATTATAATTCCTTTAAGATGGTAAGAAGGAAATTGTCCCAACTTTTGCCGTGAGATAACTTCTCCTAAAACTTTCCTGCTCAACAAACCAGAAAAGAAAAAAAGAAAACTTTCAATAATTTCACCTTCCCTTTTGACAACCAAACGGTACCATTAATCTTAGGTTTTTGTTTTGCCAAAATATAAGAATAATTTATAGAAAAATAAAGTATCCTAAACATAAAAAAGGAAATTATATTTTCAAAAAGGAACAAAATTGCCGTCAATAATAATTTATTATACTTAAAAAAAATAAGGAGCTTCTTTTTTTGTGGTTATTGATTATTAGGAGGGAAACTTGAATTCTCTATTTGAAATACGTAAATTAACAAAAACAAAAGAATTTCCTCCATATTATTTCCCTCTAAATATTTTGTGCCTAAATTAAAGTCTCCTAATTCTATTAGAGAGTTATATGCTGTTCCTTTTCTATGGAAAGATTAGAGAGCAAAAAAACCCTAAAACACTAAAAGCAGAAAAGAAAGCCAAAAAGTGATGTGCAGGTTTTTTATTACTTATCTGAATCAACTTGTCATCAGTAGAAGCAATGGTTCTAATTTCTTCCTATATCTCTATTCCAATTTATGCATTTAAATTTCTGTTTTTTTTGTTTAATTCTGCAGACTTCGGCAAATTTTCTTGTTCTTATAAATATACACTTTGAAGTTTTATTCAATTCTTAAAGTTGGCTACTAAGTAGTTATAGAAAATACCATTTATATTTGTATTTATGATACTTTATTTTAGTGTCTTACCAATCCTTATTTGTAACTAGACATGGGTAGGAATGATTTTTGAAAAAAAACTAATCGATTGACTGATAATCATGACTCGAAACCTGTTAAGGTTCTAAGAAGCCGTTTATTGACGAAAACTTGATCACGCAACATGTAGAAGAACTTGTTTTTCGGGGTAATTGTAATATGATTTGTGCAATATTAAATTTGTCATTAAATCTTTTTTCTCATTATATAAATTTGTGTCTTTGTTTGTTCATATTTAGCTATTTCATCTTCAATAATTTTCGAGGAAGCGTGGACATGATAAGGGAGAAAGAAATTAGCTATCATTAAGGTGGCCATTTTGTATTCTCTCCGTCTAGAAAATATGTAGGTTGTCATTTGAAGAAAACAAACATTGATGTTAAGTTTATATCTTTCTTTGACCTATTGGATGACTTGAAAGAGTATTGTAACTTCAATATTTTTGAGGGAGACAAGGTTTTTTTATTTGAGAGGTGATAGAAATATTAGTGATTATGATGGGCTAAATCAAAGTCATGACGATCAAGATATCAAAAACATGCTTGTTAGTTATAAAATGCATAAAGAAAGGCCTATTGAGATTTATACAATGTTGAAAAGTGATATTTTTATCAGTACTTCTCTTGGAGAAAATAGTTCTAGGGGTAATGAGTCTGAAGAGGTGACAGATTCAGTTGTAGAAGCACATGAATCAGCAAATTCAGCAGGTAATCACTATTTTTATTGATCTTAATTACTTCTATCGATATTTTTACTTGATGTTATTTATTTAACCTTCGTAGGTTCCAACGCTGCGAAAAGAAAAACTAGAGGTCCTACACGGTGTGTGACAATTAACTTACAGGAGGGACAAAAATTATCGGTAGAATTTGATGAAGATCATCAAGCTATCGGTGAGAATGCAAGCAAATTAATTTGGTTTTTGGGCCAAATAGTTAGAAGCCGGACTTGTTGCCCTTTAAAGGTAAATGGTTGGAAATAGATTAAGCAAGATAAGATCGACCATATGTGTAAAATTATCTTGGTAAGAAAAACTAATAAACTAATAATTTATAATATTTTATAATTTCTTATGTGTTAACATTCTGGATGCAGCTTATGTGGTGAAGACGAAATGGAAAGTGCAGATTATTTATTCTCAAAATGTGAATGGTCTGTGCAGATGTGGAAAGGTTTAACAGATTGGTGTGGGATCAAACTTTAACAGCAGAGTGTTATGCAAGCATTAAGGTGGATATAGAATAGAAGATGGACAAAGACAAAGAAATGCATGGTAGCAACAATATATGCAGCGGGAGTATATAACATCTGGCAGGCAAGAAATTGGGTAAAATTTAGAGGAACTGAAGTACAGAATAGATATATAATTAAACAAATACAAATTATAATTAGATAACGGATATGAATGGTACGAAATGAAAAAAGAATTAGGAGAGTGAGACAATTCATACATAGGCTAAATAGTGAGTAAGGGTGAGGAAGAGTAGCTGTGTTTATTTTGGTTGATCTGGATTGCCAGAAGGAAACTTTCTCTTGTAATTGAATTTGGTGATGGACTGGCAATAAAAATTCACATTTGTTACCAAAAAAAATACAATTACTAAAGTATATGATCATAAACTTTGATTGTATTTATTTTTTATAGGAAAAGTTTAATTTTGATGTGCCTGAGGGAAGAAAAGGGCAATTCTTGGTAAAATGAGTGAACTCTATAGAGACTATAGGTACAAGTTGAAGAAGAAATATTTTTATTCAAAAGCAAATTACCAACTTCGCCAAGTAAACAAGCCTAAACTTATTGCCGCAGATGAATGGAAATGTAACACCCCGCAAATTCGATTTAGGCATGAATGAGTTAAAGGAGTAGTAATGTCACGACCCAAACCCCGGTCGTGATGGTGCCCAACACCTTGTTAGGCAAGCTCGACCATTTAACATTTTCATCCCAATTATTAAACTTAAAAATACCAATTAAACATAAACTCTCATTTTCTTAATAATAAAAATAGTGCGGAAACCAAAATAACTGTAATAATAGCCCAATAGATCAGGCGTTGCAAGTCTGAGCCTCTAGATACAACTGGATATCATCCTATACATAAACAAGTGTAGTGTGGGAGTAAAAGAAATGACAAGAGGAGAAAATCGGGTCCTGCGGACGCCGGCAGCTACCTCGAATACTCCGACACTGAACCGAGCAGCAGCAAA
>MU779206.1:2758-23968 GCA_026770625.1 Nicotiana glauca | reverse complement strand
GGGGGGGGGGGGGGGGGGGCTGCGTACTGGTAACCAAAAGATCCTCCAGCTTCGCAACTTGTCCGAGCCTCGTCCTATTTGGAATATGACACTAACAGAAAGAAGTCACGACTAGCATGCACTCCTCGGGAGGGAGAAGAGAAGGGTTTCGTATCAGTTTATATATATAGTTCAGACAATATCAAAGCGGTAAAAAGCAACATTTAGCATATTTAAGCCCAAACATGTAATAAAAATCAGATAATAAATAAAGTCAAATACAACAATTATTCCAAGCTCAAATTCTCGAACCCTGAACCGAAGTTTTGGGTTCTTGTCCCCAGCAGAGCTGCCAAATCTGTCACACCTCCTTTTTCACTACACCCCCGGGAGAGTATAATAAAGGGAATTTTTCCAATTAAAGGACAATCGAAACGGGATTTATTAAAAGAATCAGATTCGCCACTTGGGAGATTTATGGTGTCCCAAGTCACCGGTTTGAATCCCTAATCGAGGAAAAGAATGACTCTATTTAACAGTCCGCAAACCAGAAATTCAGGTAAGGAATTCTGTTAACCCGGGAGAAGGTGTTAGGCATTCCCATGTTTCGTGGTTCTAGCACGATCGCTCAACTGTTATATTCGGCTTGATTATCTGATTTTAAAGCATTTTGAACTTATGTGCAAATTTTAACTTTAACAGCTTTTATTCATTTTTTAGAGAAGAATTGCAACGTTATTAAAACACGTCTCGAACCAAGTTACATAAATGCACCCGTGGCTTTTGACATATTTTAACATCGTTGACATTTGGATTTGGGTCACATAAATGTGCACCCGAGTTTAGGAAAGTAGATTATTAAAATACGCGCCTAAAGCAACTACGCGTTTGCACTTTGCGAGGGCCATGGAATTTGTTAAATGGCACACCTCGAATTCTAAGGTTGAGTTAAAGCTAATTAAAATGAGGGCCACACAATAGTCATTTTTGTTCGGCATGGCCCACCTCAATTCTATTTTAAAGGTCTAGTTTAACTATATTCGGAGGGCCATAGATACTTGTTTTACATAATATGGCGCACCTCAATTATTAATTAACGGGCTCAATTAACACTAACTAAAAGGCTTTACAAGAGAAAGTTGATTATTAATCTAGCATAAACGGACTGATGGTTTAATGAACAAGGGGATACACTATTTGGGCCCAAGCATGAGCCCAAATCTCGAGTCTCATGATTACTGAAGGTCAGACTCAATATCGAGCCCATGTATCACATTTATAATGCCAGAAATTGCAAATAAACCATGTACTACACAGGAAAAAAAAACTAACGATGGAATCAATGCCAATGCACACAACCTTCAGAATCTCACTTCAATTTATCTATGAACCATTATCTGGTGTTTTAGCGATGAATCAACTTTGAAAACGATTGAAAGTCCGATTTTAACAACTAATAGTAACAAACTTTAATTTCTAGATCTCTACACTATCTTTCAATGCAGTCCTGAAGATTTTAAAAGATTATAAGCATAAGTCTACATTAAAGAGCCCCAGAAAACGTCAACCAAAAACAAAATAGAGCCCAGGGTAGGTAACAACCATTATGAAATGAACAACTACACACTCAAAGTCTTAATAACACAAATTCTAACTTACTAAAGGGCTAAAATCCATGGCTTAACTGATACTACAAAGCATGCTAACAAATAGTAAATATGTTGAAGGAAAAAACAAATTATCCTTCAAAATCTGTCGATCTCCATGCAAACAGTGGCGGCATTTCCGACACAAGAAGAAAAGAAAAGATTAAAACTACTTTGAACAAAACAACTTTCCATCTCCATTTCTACTCTTCCAATTTGAGCATCAATTTACATAGGTTTCAGGAACATGTACCTAAAAAGCAGAAAGAGATAAAATGAAGCAAGGTCAGCAATGGAAACACAGCAACAGTAGAATGAACCCCCAAAATAACCCAGGAAAACAGCCTTGAATCCAATTTTTTAATCAACAAAAATGTCACTGAATACCCAGCAAGATTTTAAACCAAAAATTTGATGACCCAACTCAGAATCAGACCATTTCAACCCTCAGACAAGCCAACAATCATTTCAGGAATTGATGATCTAAGGAAGCCACAAAAGCTCGATGAAACAGTAAATTTCAGTGGAATTCTTAGTCGCCTCTATTTTTCTGAAGTTTTTTTATCTCTCAAAGGTCTGCCTGCTAAGGAAAGAAAGGGTGCCTTTATAGGCAAGCCATTAGAGCAACCTTTCAGATTTTATTTTACCCCTTAGGCCCCTAATTCTATGACTTGCTTGCCAAGTTAACCTACCAAAAGGCTGAAATTTAAAAAGAAACTGCCCCACTAGAAGCTTCCTAAGCAGTTACCAAGAGATTCCCTACCCTAAAATTCCTACACTATCCCCCGAATGCCCTGATTTTACATTTGAAACCAAAACCAATATGGGTCATGGGTCAACTTTGGCCCAATGATTCAGACCCAAAATGAGCCAGAACTGAACCTAAAACCCAAACCCAAAAGATCACAAATCCAATTAGCCCATTTGACGATATGCAGAGAGAAGAAACACTTGAGTGACCTCAAAACCCAAGGTCTAAGCCAACAATTTTTTTTTTTTTTAAAATACTAAATTTAGATAAAACTGAATTACCAATTTAACAACAGTCTTACTTAAACTAATTATTAGAATATTGTCACACCCAAAATTAAAATTAAGAAAAACAGATAACAATGATTAAGAATTTGAAAAAAAGGAACTGAGGAAATGAAAAGGAAGTAAATACACTAACTCACAAACAACCAAACAAATTTTCCTAAGGGAGTAACTAAGTTCAACATTGATTAGTCAGGGAATGCTCAAATAAGCAGAGAAAGAAGAAAAAGAAGAGACGAGGAAGAAAGACGAACAAAAGGGCGATGAAAGAAAAAAGAAACTTACCAATAAAAGCTTGAACTCAGGACTCGATCCTCCGATTACATCCCCAAATAACGTGAATCGTTTGTTCTTTGTCAAGAACAAATGAACAACATCATTACGAGACAAAATTAACCCAAAAACTCAAGAGAAATGGAACACTAACCCTGCATGCACATGTTTGGGATTTAGCTTGTAGGATTCGAACTTCAGATTCAAGATTCGAGACTCTCTAGAAAGATATGGGGGGAATGGAATGCGGATTTGGAACGAGGGGAATGAGGGTATTCTGGGGTATCGATTTGGTAGGGATTGGCGGTGGCACCGCCGTCCACGACGGAGGAGTCCGTGGCGGCAGCTAGGGTTTTGAAATTTCAAAGGGCTCTGGTGGGATTCGAAGGGGGTTATTGGTGCCATGGGCATGAGGAAGAGGAGAGGAAGAACTGGTGTGAATTTGGGGGTTATTGGACGCCGGCAGCCGCCGTAGGCGATTTCCGGCGGGCAGCGGGCGGCGGTGGACGACGGGGTTAAGGTGGTCTCTAATGGGGTGAGAGAGACGAGGGGGGTAGGGGTTCTTAGGGGGAAGGGTCCGTTTGGACAATTTGATGCCTATTAAGGCTCGGTTCCTGTCCGTTAGATCTTCCAACCTCGACAGTTGAGATCAAATGGGAGGGAACGACATCATTTTTGGCATCGGGGAGGGCTGGTCCAGATTTTGGATGGGTTAGGGCTAGATTGGAATGGGTTTGGGAGGGAAAGACTGGGCCTGGATGCTTTAAACAAATACTGGCCCAAATTCTAGTCTTTTTATTTCAAGACCAATTATCCAAAATTCCTTTTCCTTTCCTTTTTTTTTTCTCTTTTTTCAAAATTAAACTAAAAACCCTAAATTAATTCTAAAAACTAAATTATCCTTCCAAATCATATTAAGATCTAATTGATAACTTACACCATTAATTAAATACCAATTTAAAGAAAATTCACAAAATTCAAAGCTACAAATCAAACAAAGCAAAAATAACTTAATTTTTGTGATTTTAGTATTTTTTGTAAAATCCTTATTACTCATTAATCTAAAAATATGTAAAATTAAATCCTAAATGCAATGCGTATTAATTACTTTTTTTTTGTATTTTGTATGAATTTATGTTAAATTAAAAATGCACACAGAAATGCAAATAAACAAGGAAATTATGCAATTAATTCCTAATAATTAAAGAAAAATCCTAAATCTAAGAATTATTTAAGAGTAATTCATGCGAGGCAAAAATCACGTGCTCACAGTGGCTAAGTGATTACTGCAGATGTTTATAGTATGATATGATTTTGTATTATATAGAAAGTTCGGAGTTAGATATTCTAATTTTTGTTTAAGATAGATGAATTCCCTAAGTGTGATCTATGCACATAGTTTAGAAAAAAAAGATAGTAAGCGACCATACAATAGGGTCGGATGATGAGGGAAATTTGAAATAGCCTTATGCTTCACTTTAGTTATTCAAAGCAGAACATGAACACACGACACTAGCAGGTAGTTGGTAAAAGAATAGTTAGTATGTTTGAGTTGATACAGTGAATTAGCAAATTTCAGCAGAGCTACTAGAGATACAATTTGATTTACTTAGCCAGGTTAACTCTAGTGAGTGAATGACAGTTTGAAATACCGAATGTATGTTAGAACCCATAGAGTTTAAGTCAAACCCGAAGTAGAGTGGCGGTGGGGAAAAAAGTTAGCTAGCAGTGATAGCACAAACTATAGAAGAATAGGCTTTAAGTATTATCGAAACAGAATTAAATTATTAAGATTGTGTATGATAGTTTTGAATACATTAGCTTTCCGTTAAGTGATAATTTAGTTCTTTCCTAGCTCAGAAGTAAGTTGGAAGATGAGTCGTTATTGACGTAGAGTGCAAGGAATTACAGAAGATAAGGAAAGTTATTTGGATCGCAACAAAAAGAGAAGGATCCGCAAGTATAAGACGATGGCTTTTGAATAAGGGGGAGATGATGGTACTTTGAGGTACAAAGATAGATTGTGTGTTCCAGGCATAGATGGACATAAATGTCATGACCCCAGTTCACCCTCCATGAAAATGTCGTGATGGCACCTAGTTCCTACAACTCGGTAAGCCTAGCAATGCGGAAAATTAATATAACTTGCGGAAACATTTAATTAAATTAAGCAAAAGTAGAAGAAAACTGTATATAAGTGCCATTTGACATATACAACTCAAAAATAAAATGCGGAAGTCTACAATTTCATCCCAAATTCGGAAACTCACGGGAACCACAGGCTAATAGAAATGTAATATGCAGCTCTAACTCCAGAATGTCTAAACAACTGAAAGAAAAGGATAGATTAACTACTAAAGCTGGAACAAAATAGAGACTCCTGGTCTGCGGACGCGGCAGATATACCTCGAAGTCTCCGCTAGATCTCTCCGCCTCGAGGATAGTACGGCTGAGTGGAGGTACCTGGATCTGCACATGAAAAACATGCGCAGAATGGGGTATGAGTACACCACAGTGGTACTTAGTAAGTGCCAAGCCTAACCTTGGTTGGGTAGTGACGATGAAGGTTAGGGACCTACTGAGGTCAAACAAGAAAATATGAATTAACAATATGAACATTGACAGTAATAATGAGTACAGCGGTAAGAATAGACAGGTTAAACAAGGCAACAACAACTACACAAGGAACAGAATAAACACGGAATATGTACAACTCAATACCAATGATAACAATGAGGATCTCCCAGCATACCATCTTGTAGTCCTTTTCTCAACTGTCCGGTGGATCTCCCAGGATACCGTCCCGTAGTCCATCATATGTGTTAAATCCGAAGGATCTCCCAGGATACCATCCCGTAGTCCAACTATCAACGTGCAGGGGGATCTATCGAGAATCTAACCCGCAGTCCAAAAGTAAATGTACAGGGGGATCTATCGGGAATCGAACCCGCAGTCCCAAAGTAAACAAATGGGGGAGGGGCTACCGGAATCCCAAATCAGTAGTCCCAATGTAAATGCGCAACCACAACCAGAAGATATTCAGAAATGAAGTGCAAAAGACAAGCATCAGGTAGTACTAGCCTAGCATGCTTCACGTAGTACGGTTAAGGCAACTTAAACAATTAGGCAAGTTGAATCAACTAAACATGCTTTTCTAATCTAACACAGGTTATAATTGCAAGTAAAATAAGACAAATATGAAGGAAAACTCAGTCTCAATATCTTAAGTGAAAACCAGATTTTTTACAATTGGATCAAGTACGCGCTCGCCACCTCGCGTACAAGGCACTCAAAAACCAAATAATAAATCCTAAGGGGAAAGGTCCCCCACACAAGGTTAGACAAGCCACTTACCTCGAACCGGCTCCAAAATCAACTCGAAATCACACTTTTTCCACAAGTATCTGACTCCAAATGGTCCAAATCTATTCAATTCAATTATATATCGTAAATAACATCTCAAGAGACTGATTCTACTATTAAATTCAAAGACAACACGCGAAATTAGGTAAAATGAACAAAACGCCCCTCAGGACAACGTCTCGGACTTGGATAATTTTCACATTTTCAGAATCCTCGTACTCTCACGAGTCTAACCATGTAAAAATATCCCAAATCGGAGGTCAAACACCCACTCAAAAATGCCCTTCGCGATCGCGAGGGGTAGGATGTGAATGCGAAGGCCTGGGACTTTAAAGCTATGCAAACGCGCGGTCTGTAATGCGATCGCGATTAAGGAAAATGCTGAGATCCAGAAGCTGCTCTATGCGAACGCGTGAATGTGCTCACGTACGCGAAGAGTGAATGAAATAGGTACGCGAACGCGGATGATTTTATGCGAACGCAATGAAGGAACTGGCCTCCCCCCAAGATTACATCACAGAACGCGAGAGGGAGGCCGCGATCGCGAAGAGGAAAAGTCTGCAACAGCTGAGTTCAGTTTTTCTGCAATTTTTAACAACACAAAAATGCTCTGTTGGGCATCCGAAACACTCCCGAGGCCCCCCGGACCTCAACCAAACCTACGGACATATCCCATAACACCATTAAAACTTGTACCAATCCTTAAACCACCTAAAACAACGCCGTAAACTCAAAATAAACAACGATTTGAGCCTAGGAACTTCAATTTCCATCAAAACACGCTTTCGATCAAAAACCTAACCAGAACACGTCCGAATGACCTAAAATTTTGGACACACATCCCAAATCACATGACGGAGCCACTGCAAATTCTGGAATTCCGTTCCGACCCTCGGATCGAAAACTCACTATCGGACCGGAAACTTTAAAAATTCAAACTTCGACATTTCAAGCGTAAATGAGCTACGAACTTCCAAAATACATTCTGAACAAACTCCCAACCACGAAATCACCTAACGAAGCTAAAGGAATCATCGAATTTCCGTTCCGAGGTCATCTTCACACTTTTATGACTACAGACCATTTCCAACACTTAAGCTCTCATTTAGGGACTAAGTGTCCCAAAAATATCCGAAACCCAACACCGAATGTCCCGGCAAGCCAAAATAGCAGAAATGAACTTAGGGGAAGCAGTTAATAGGGGATCGGGGCGTTAATTCTTAAGACGACCCGCCGGGTCGTCACATCCTCCTACACTTAAACATTCATTCGTCCTCGAACGAGCATAGAGAACATACCTGAAGTAGTGAAAAGATGAGGGTACTAGCTGCGCATATCCCGCTCGGTCTCCCGGGTCGCCTCCTCAGCCGGCTGACCCCACCATTGACCTTTACTGAAGAAATGTTCTTTGACCTCAACTTTATGATCTGCCTGTCTAATATAGCCACTGGCTCCTCAACATAGGATAGATCATTGTCCAACTGGTCTGAACTTAAATCCAACACGTGCGACGGATCACCGTGATACCTCCGGAGCATCAAAACATGAAATACCGGATGGACTCCAGCTAAACTGGGAGGTAAGGCAAGCTCATAGGCAACCTCCCCAACTCGCCTCAAGATCTCAAAAGGGCCAATAAACCTCGGACTCAACTTTCCTTTCTTCCCAAACCTCATGACGCCTTTCATAGGCGAAACCCGAAGCAGAACCCATTCACCAACCATATATGAAACTTCACGGACCTTCCTGTCCGCGTAGCTCTTCTGTCTGGATGGGGCTGTACGGAGTCTATCCTGAATCATCTTAACCTTCTCCAATGCGTCCTGAACCAACTCTGTTCCTAATAGCCTGGCCTCACCCGGCTCAAACCAACCCACCGGAGATCTACACCTCCTACCATATAAAGCCTCATACGGTGCCATCTGAATGCTGGACTGATAACTATTGTTGTTAGCAAACTCTGCCAATGGCAAGAAATGATCCCAAGACCCTCCAAACTCAATCACACATGCACGGAGCATATCTTCAAGAATCTGAATAGTGCACTCGGACTATCCATCCGTCAGAGGGTGAAATGTTGTGCTCAACTCCACCCGAGTGCCTAACTCCTGCTGCACGGCTCTCCAGAACCGCGATGTAAACTGGAACACCATGCAGACGGACAATTTCCCGAATATAAATCTCCGCCAACCGCTCCGTTGAATAAGTGGTACACACATGAATGAAATGAGCGGACTTGGTCAGCCGATCTACAATCACCCTAATGGCGTCAAACTTCTTCAAGGTCCGTGGGAGTCCAACTACAAAATCCATGGTGATCCTCTCCCACTTCCACTCCAAAATCTCTATCTGCTGAAGCGACCCACCCGGTCTCTGGTGCTCATACTTTACCTGCTGGCAGTTGAGGCATCTAGCTACATATCGAACTATATCCTTCTTCATCCGCCTCCACCAATAGTGTTGCCTCAAATCCTGATACATCTTCGCGGCACCCGGATGGATGGAATACCGCGAACTATGGGCCACTGCTAGAATCAACTCTCGAAGACCATCAACAGTGGGCACACAAATCCGGCCCTGCATCCTCAATACCCCGTCATCTCCGATGGTCACATCTCTGGCATCTCCACGCTGAACCTTGTCCTTAAGGACAAGCAAATGAGGGTCTTCATACTGCTACTCCCTGATGCGACCAAATAAGGAAGACTAGAAAACCACACAAGGTAGAACCCCACTAGGCTCCAAAAGATACAATCTCACAAACTGGCTAGCTAAGGCCTGCACATCCTTCGCTATAGGCCTCTCTGAAGCTGGTAAATATGCCAAACTCCCCAAACTCTCTGCCCGGCAACTCAAGGCATCCGCCACCACGTTGGCCTTCCTCGGTTGATACAAAATAGTAATATCATAATCCTTCAGCAACTCTAACCACCTCCTCTGACGGATATTTAGATTCTTTTGCTTGAACAAGTGCTGCAAACTCCGATGGTCAGTATAAGTCTCACAAGGCACACCGTACAAATAATGGCGATAGATCTTCGAAGCATGAACAATAGCAGCTAACTCAAGGTCATGGACAGGGTAGTTCTTCTTACGTATCTTCACCTTTCTGGACGCGTAGGCAATCACCCTACCGTTTTGCATCAACACCGCTTCAAGGCCAACCCGTGAAGCATCACAATAAACCGTATAGCATCCCGAACCCGTAGGCAATATCAAAATTGGGGTTGTAGTCAAAGTTGTCTTGAGCTTCTGAAAGCTCGCCTCACACTCCTCTGTCCACTGAAATAGGGCACCCTTCTGGGTCAATCTAGTCATAGGGGCCGCAATCGATGAAAATCCCTACACCTAAACAACGGTAGTAGCCCGCCAAACCAAGGAAACTACAAATCTTTATAGGTGAGGACGGCCTGGGCCAACTCTACACGGCCTCTATCTTTTTTGGATCCACCCGAATGCCCTCACTCAATACCATGTGGCCTAAGAATGCCACAAAACTCAACCAAAACTCAAATTTCGAGAACTTTTCATATAACTTCTCTCTCTCAAGGTCTAAAGCACGATCCTCAGGTGCTGCTCATGATCTTCCCGACTCCGGGAATACACCAGAATATTAATACTGCTCATGATCTTCTCGACTCCGGGAATACACCAGAATATCATCAATAAAAAAAAAATCACGAATGAGTCGAGATACGACCTGACACTCTGTACATCAAATGCGTAAAAGTTCTTGGAGCATTGGTCAGCCGAAATGACATAATAAGGAACTCGTAATGACCATACCGAATCGTGAAAGCAGTCTTTGGGATATCTACCTCCCGAATCTTAAACGGATGATAACCTGAGCGCAAGTCCATCTTAGAAAACACATGTGCGCCCTGAAGCTGGTCAAACGGATCATCAATACGAGGCAAAGGATAACCGTTCTTCACTGTAACCTTGTTCAGCTGGCGATAATCAATACATATATGCATAGAACCATCCTTCTTCTTCACGAACAAAACAAGAGCACCCCATGGTGAAACACTGGGTTGAATAAAACCCTTACCAAGCAATTCCTGTAACTGATCCTTCAACTCCTTCAACTCAGGAGGAGCCATACGATATAGAGGAATGGAAATAGGCTGAGTTCCCGGTAACAGATCAATGCCAAAATCAATGTCTCTCTCAAGCGGCATGCCCGGAAGATCAGCTGGAAACACATCGGGATAATCTCGTACCACTGGGACCGAATCAACGGAAGGGGTATCAACACTGACATCTCTCACATAAGCTAAATACGCGGCACACCCATTCTCAACCATACGCTGAGCTTTAAGAAAAGGGATAACTGTACTGGGAGTGTGATCTAAAGTACCACTCCACTCAACACACAATATACCTATACCTGGCATAGCCAGTGTCACGGTCTTGGCATGACAATCAAGAATAGCATCACGGGGCGACAACCAGTCCATGCCCAAGATAATATCAAAATCGACCATGTTGAGTAACAATAAATCTACTCTGGTCTCAAAACCACGAATAGTAACCAAGCATGACCAATAAACGCGGTCCATAATAAGAGAATTCTCCCACAGGGTAGAAACATAAATAGAGAAACTCAAGGAAATTCCGAGGTATACCCAAATGCAGAACAAAATATGAAGACACATAAGAATAAATAGAGCCTAAATCAAATAAAACCGATAAACTTCTATAAAAAGCCATGACAATACCTGTGATGATAGAATCAGAGGCAACAACCTCGGTACGAGTAGGTGGGGTAGCAACTGTAACCATAGCCTGAGAACTCTACGGGGCGCGCTATGGCCGAGAAGTCTGTGGAGGTGCACTCCTCCCGAGTCTAGGGCAATACCTCACCACATGGCGTATATCACCACACTCAAAGCAACCTCGCAACTGACGTGGCAGTGGCAACTATGCGGTACGGGTAGTCCAAGACCCCTGAACACCTAAAACTCTATGGGAACTCTAAGATGCAAACTGAGCTGGCTGGCCCACAAAACATCTACCATGTCGTACTCTTCATCCAAAATACGGGCCAGTGGGTCTCCCCAATCTACAAGGTCTACTCACTCCTCTATACTCTCCCTCCTGACCTCGTCTGTCCTCTCTCTCCTGGACCCACCTGTCCCCTACTCGGCGAGAGGTCCTCACCACTCGCTGAACTGGGACCACAGGCTATGTCGCCATGACACCTGGAACCTGACCAATGGAAACTCACTGCTCTGGAGTGGTGGTGGCGGGAGTTTGGGTCCCTCCCCCGATCTATGAAGTAGTCGATACAACCTGAATCAATCCCGCCTGAATCAATGTACCAAACATGCTCAGGAACTGTGCCAAGGTCTCCTGAAGGGCTGGAGTAGTAGTAGCTGTAGGCGTGTCAGGTGCCTGAACTCCGGCGGGATCTGCTGGTGGTACTTCAGCGGCAGCTCGCGCAGGTGCTCTCACTGCACCACGGGCGTGTCATCGTCCTCTACCCCGTCCCTCTCCTCTAAAGGCTACAGTAGGGGGCGCGATTGCCTAATCATCTCGAGTAGCACGTGTCCTCACCAACTGTGAGAGAATAGAAGGCAGAAGTTTAGAATTGTGAATGTCAAAAATCTCGCGCGATAGGAAAGTCAAATAAAGTGGAATTTTCCTAACAGTTAAATAGCCTCTCATCGATAAGTACAGACGTCTCCGTACCGATCAGCGAGACTCTAATAAATCATCATGTGTTCCGTGACTCCTATGAATCTAGAGCTCTGATACCAACTTTTCACGACCCCAGTTCACCCTCCATGAACATGTTGTGATGGCACCCAGTTCGTACAACTAGATAAGCCTAGCAATGCGGAAAATTAATATAACATGCGGAAACGTTTAATTAAATTAAGCAAAACTAGAAGAAATGGTATATAAGTGCCACTTGGAATATACAACTCAAAAATAAAACGCAGAAGTCTACAATATCATCCCAAAACCCGGAAACTCACGGGAACCACAGGCTAATAGAAATGTAATATGCTGCTCTAACTCCAGAATGTCTAAAAAACTGAAAGAAAAGGATAGATTAACTACTAAAGCTGGAACAAAATAGAGACTCCTGGTCCGCGGACGCGGAAGATATACCTTGAAGTCTCCGCTAGATCTCTCCGCCTCGAGGATAGTACGCCTGAGTGGACGTACCTGGATCTGCACATGAAAAACATGTGCAGAAGGGGGCATGAGTCCACCATAACAGTACTAAGTAAGTGCCAAGCCTAACCTTGGTTGGGTAGTGACGAGGAAGGTCAGGGCCCTACTGAGGTCAAACAACATAATATGAATTAACAATATGAAAACTGACAGTAATAATAAGTACATCGGTGAGAATAGACATGATAAACAAGGCAACAACAACTGCACAAGGAACAGAATAAACACGGAATATGTACAACTCAATACCAATGATAACAATGAGGATCTCCCAGGATACCGTCCTGTAGTCCTTTTCTCAACTGTCCAGTGGATCTCCCGGGATACCGTCCCATAGTCCATCATATGTGTTAAATCTGAAGGATCTCCCGGGATACCGTCCCTTAGTCCAACTATCAACGTGTAGGGGGATCTATCGGGAATCTAACCCGCCGTCCCAAAGTAAATGTGCAGGGGGATCTATCGGGAATCGAACCCGCAGTCCCAAAGTAAACAAACAAGGGGTGGGGAGCTACCGGAATCCCACATCCGTAGTCCCAATGTAAATGCGCAACCACAACCAGACGATATTCAGAAATAAAGTACAAAAGACAATCATCAGGTAGTACTAGCCTAGCATGCTTCACATAGTACAGTTAAGGTACCTTAAACAATTAGGCAAGTTGAATCAACTTAACATGCTTTTCTAATCTAACACAGGTTATAATTGTAAGTAAAATAAGGCAAATATGAAGGAAAACTCAGTCTCAATATCTTAAGTGAAAACCAGATTTTCAACAATTGGCTCAAGTACGCACTCATCACCTCGCGTACAAGGCACTCAAATACCAAATAACAAATCCTAAGGGGAAAGGTCCCCCACACAAGGTTAGACAAGCCACTTACCTCGAATCGGCTCCAAAATCAACTTGAAATCACACCTTTTCCACGACTGACTCCAAATGGTCCAAATCTATTCAATTAAATTACATATCATAAATAATATCTCAAGAAACTGATTCTATAAAATTCAAAGACAAGACGCAAAATTAGGTAAAATGACCAAAACGCCCCTCAGGCCAACATCTCGAAATCGGATAATTTTCACATTTTCAGAACCCTGTACTCTCACGAGTCTAACCATATAAAAATCTCCCAAATCGGAGGTCAAACACCTACTCAAAACTCAATAGTTTGGTCTATGAAGTTTTCCCCATTTTTCATTCAAAAATCCGAAATTAAGGAAGAATTCGTGATTAGATTAGTAGGTTTTAAGCATAAGGGAGTAGAGAATCGTTACCCAATCGTTGCCCTCGAAAAACCTTCAAAATTTCTCCCAAATCCGAGCTCCCAAGCTTGTATTTGATAAAAATGGCTAACCCTCATTTTTTGAAATGTTAAATACTCTCCAGACATTCATTGCATCGCGAACGCGGAGAATAGCTCGCGTTCGCAGAGAAAAAATATGGAAGATTTCAAAAAATTCCCTTCGTGGTCGCGATGGATAGGATGCGAATGTGAAGGACTGGGACTTTAAAGCAACACGGATTCGTGGTCTGTAACGCGATCGCGATTAAGGAAAATGCTGAGAACCAGAAGCTGCTCTGCGCGAACGCGTGAAAGCGCTCGCGAACGCGAAGAATGAACTGGCATTGGTACGCGAACGTGAATGATTTTATGCGAATGCGATAAAGGAACTAGCCTCCCCCAAGATTACACTACGCGAATGCGAGAGGGAGGCCGCGATCGCGAAGAGGAAAAGTCTGCAACAGCTGAGTTCATTTTTTCTGCAATTTTTAACAACACAAAAATGCTCCGTTGGGCATCTGAAACACACCCGAGCCCCCGGGACCTCAACCAAACCTACAGACATATCCCATAATACCATTCAAACTTGTACCAATCCTTAAACCACCTATAACAACGCCGAAAACTCGAATTAAACAAGGATTTGAGCCTAAGAACTTCAATTTCCATCAAAACACACTTTTGATCAAAAACCTAACCAAAACACGTCCGAATGACCTGAAATTTTGTGCACACATCCCAAATGATATGACGTAGCTACTGCAACTTCCAGAATTCCATTCCGACCCTCAGATCAAAAACTCACTATCGGACCAGAAACTTTAAAAATTCAAACTTCGGCATTTCAAGACTAAATGAGCTACGGACTTCCAAAATACATTCCGAACACACTCCCAACTTTGAAATCACCTAACGAAACTAACGGAATCATCGGATTTTTTTCTGAGGTCGTCTTCACACTGTTTCGACGACGGACCATTTCCAATAGTTAAGCTCTTATTTAGGGACTAAGTGCCCCAAAACTCTTCGAAACCCATCACCGAATGTCCCGGCAAGCCAAAATAGTAGAAATAAACTTAGGAGAAGCAGTTAATAGGGGATCGATGCATTAATTCTTAAGACGACCGGCCGGGTCGTCATAATAAAGAGGGAAGATCATGTTAGAAGCCCATAATTCCAGGTATTCTTTACATCCAAGTTCCCCAAATATGCATCATAACCAAGGAGATTGATTGGTTGAACGACATGAAAAAGAACACCGCAGACTTTGTGGCCAGTTGTCCGAATTGTCAGCAAGTGAAAGTCGAGCAGCAGAAAGCCTAGTGTCTTATCACAGAATACACATATTTTAAGTGGAGATGGTAAATATGGAATTTATAACAGTATTATCTTGCTCATTTTAAAAGCACGATTTGACTGGATGATTGTAAAATGACTTACCAAGTTAGCACACTTCTTGCCAATAAAAACTACAGATTCAGTAGAAGATTATACCAAGTTATACATTCAAGAAATCGTCTGATGTATGGGACTCTATTGTTCGTCATTGTGGATTGTGGTGCTCAGTTTAAAATGGATGTTTAGAATTTCTTTCAAAAAGGATTAGGAACAAGTTTTTTATCCCCAGAAGGATGGCTAGGCAGAGCGCATTATTCAAAAATTTGAGGATATGTCCTAGATGTTAAAGTAATTGGGATAATCACATAGCTCTCATTGATCTTGCTAATAATAACCTACCATTCTAATATCAAGATGGCACCGTACAAAGCTCTGTATAGGCGAAGGTGTAGATCACTAATTGGTTGGTTCAAAGTTGCAGAAATGGAGTTGTTAGGACCCGATTTGGTCTATCAGACTATAGAGAAAGTTAAGTTGATTCAAGAGCGTTTGAAGAAAACTCAGTGCTGCCAAGAGTCATATTCGAGCGTGCGGCATAGAGACCTAGAGTTTCAAGTTTCTGAAAGTTCGCTTACGAAAAGAGTTATGAGATTTGGGAAGAAGGGGAAGCATAGACCCTGTTTTATTAGGCCATATATATATTCTTGCGAAGTATCGGTCAAATAGATTATGAGTTGGAGTTGCCACCAGAATTAGCGGTGTGACGACCCAAAGGGTCATCACCGTATTTCTCTTTCATTCTAAAATTCTGAGGCATTGAAAACCTCATTTTTACTTGCCTCGATTTGCGTGCGCAATCCGAGCGCATAGCCGGAAAGCTTATATATGAGTTTTGTGTGAAAAATGGTGAATTTTGATATTAATATGCATAATATTGACTTCGGTCAACATTTTGGGTAAACGGACCCGGACCCGTGATTTGACGGTCCCGGAGGGTCCGTAGAAAAATATGGGACTTGGGCGTGTGTCCGGAATCGAATTCCGAGGTCCCAAGCCTGATAAATTAATTTTTCTGTGAAATTGTTTGCTGAAATTAATTAAGGAAATTGGAAATGAAAATTGATTAAAAGACTATGGTATCGGGCTCGTATTTTGGTTTCGACGCTCGGTACAAGTCTTATATATGATTTAAGCACTATATGTAAAGTTTGGTTGAAATCGGACGTCGTTTGACGTGTTTCAGACTATAAGTTCCAAACTTGAAAGTTTAAGAAGTTTGAAATGAAAATGATGATTTTGAGGCATAATTCATTGATTTGATGTTATTTTTTGGTGATTTGATCGCACGAGTAAGTCCGTAGGATGTTTTTAAGGTTGTGTGCCTGTACGGAGTTAGGAAAAGTTTCACTTTGTTCTTTCTTGTCGTGCGATTCTATTCCTCAAATATTGATTGTCTTTCTACTCTGTTCTTTCGCAGATGGAGAGAACACGTGCTTCCTCTTCTACCGCACAGCAGCTCGAGCCCCCAGCAGTAGCTCCTGCGAGGGGCAGAGGCCGAGGTCATGCTAGAAGCCGAGGCAGGGGCAGAGCTCAGCCCTGGGCAGCAGTCCTAGAGGTGAAGCCTTATATTGACTATGATGAGGAGGTTCCAGCCCCAGCAGCTCCGGTGGGCCCAGCTCAGGTCCCAGGAGGGGTCATGGTCACCCCAGATCTTCAGGATGCTTTAGTCAGATTGGCAGGCTTTATGGAGAGTGTCGTTAGAGCGGATTTGCTTCCAGTAGCACCAACCACTTCTCAGGCTGGAGGAGGTGTTCAGACTCCTACTACACGTACTCCGGAGCAGGTAGCTCCCCAGGCTCATGTCCCAGTGGTTCAGCCAGCTGTGACAGCTCAGCCAGGTATTGCAGCACAGGACGGCGATGGAGCGGCTATGTCTTCGGATGCCTTGTGGAGACTTGATCGGTTCTCCAAGGTCTTCACCACCACATTCAGCGGTGCTTCATCAGAGTATCCCCAGGATTTCTTATTCAGCTTCTATGAGATCCTTAGGACCATGGTTATTGTGGAGACCAACGGGGTCGATTTTGCCACCTTTCGGCTTGCAGGATTCGCCAAGACTTGGTGGAGGGATTATTGTTTGTCTAGACCAGCAGGGTCTCCAGCATTGACATAGGATCAGTTCACGGAGTTGTTTTTGGAAAAGTTTCTCCCAGTCACTCAGCGAGAGGCACTTCGCAGGCAGTCCGAGCGCCTCCAGCAGGGCTCTATGACAATTACACAGTATGAGACTCGATTCATTGACTTGGCGCGCCATGCTATTGTTATACTCCCCACAGAGCAAGAGAGGGTTCAGAGGTTTATTGATGGATTGATTCAGCCGATCCGCCTCTAGATGGCTATGGGGCCTGGTAGTGAGATCTCCTTTCAGGAGGCGGCCAATGCGGCCCACCGAGTTAAGATGGACCTTGCACGAGGAGGTGGTCATGTGTCGGATAAGAGGCCTCGTCATTCGGGTAGGTTCCGTGGTACTCGTCTGGAGGTAGGGATTCTTATAGTAGAGGCCATTCACCAAGACCCTTTCAGTCAACACTCTAGGTTTCTCATGGTACTCCAAGCGGTGGTGGTTCTCAGCAGCATTATTCTGATCAGCAACCCATCAGTGTACCCCCACTTCAGAGCTTTCGGGGAGGACATTTAGGTTGACAGGGCCAGCAGTCGCAGCAGCCGAGGGCTTGTTATGGTTGTGGTGACTCCGATCACATTGTCAGGTTTTGCCCTCGAGCCTCGGGCAGCTCTCAGTAGCAGGGTCCTCTCCCCACGATTCAGGCATCAGGTGATCCACAACTCCCCAGCCAGCTAGAGGTGGGGGTAGGGATCATAGAGGTAGAGGTAGAGACCGTAGAGGTAGAACTCGGACCGGCAGAGGTAGGGGTCATCCAGTAGCTGATCGTCCCAGAGACAAGGTTCAGGGAGGTGGGGCTCAGCCCCGGTGTTATGCTTTGCCAGTGAGGCCAGAGGCTGAGTCTTCAGATGCTGTTATTACAGGTATTATTCTGGTCTGTGATAGGGATGCTTCAGCGCTATTTGACCCTGGGTCTACGTATTCATATGTGTCGTCTTATTTTGCACCCTACTTTGCTATGCCTAGTGATGCTTTGGGTATCCCTGTTTATGTATCTACACTGGTGGGTGGTTCTATAGTGGTCGACCGAGTTCATCGTTCCTGTATGGTAGTGTTTGAGGGTCTTGAGACCCGTGTTGATTTATTGCTTTTAGAAATGGTAGATTTCGACGTTATATTAGGGATGGATTGGTTGTCCCCGTATCATGCTATCTTGGATTGTCACGCCAACACCGTGACCTTGCTTTACCAGACTTGCCTCGATTGGAGTGGAGAGGGACCCCCGGTCATGCCACCCGCAGTGTTATTTCATATGTAAAGGCTCGACGTATGGTCGAGAAGGGGCGTTTAGCTTATCTGGCGTATGTTCGCGATCCCAGCACAGAGGTTCCTTCTATTGACTCTGTTCCTATTGTTCGGAAGTTCCCCGAGGTTTTTCCTTCAGACCTGCCGGGTATGCCGCCCGACAGGGATATTGATTTCTGTATTGATCTGGCTCCGGGCACGCAGCCCATTTCTATTCTGCCGTATCGCATGGCCCCGCCACAGTTGAAAGAGTTAAAGGACCAGTTGCAAGATTTGCTAGAGAAGGGTTTTATCAGGCCTAGTATTTCTCCTTGGGGTGCGCTAGTGTTATTTGTGAAGAAAAAGGATGGATCGATGAGGATGTGCATTGATTACCGGCAATTTAAGAAGGTGACGATAAAGAACAAGTATCCACTACCGAGAATTGATGATTTGTTTGACCAGCTTCAGGGTGCAAAGGTATTATCAAAGATAGACTTGAGATCTAGCTACCATCAGTTGAGGATTAGGGCGTCTGATGTCCGTAAGACAGCATTTCGCACTCGATATGGGCATTATGACTTTTTAGTCATGTCATTCAGGTTGACCAATGCCCCAACAACATTTATGGAGTTGATGAACCGAGTGCTCAGGCCTTATCTAGACTTGTTCATGACAGTCTTTATTGATGATATTCTGGTGTACTCCTGCAGCCAGGAGGTGCACGAGCAGCACCTCAGAGTGGTCCTTCAAACTCTGAAGGATAGTCAGTAGTATGCTAAGTTCTCGAAGTGCGAGTTCTAGTTGAGTTCAGTTGCATTTCTGGGTCATATCGTATTAGCAGAAGGTATTCAGGTGGACCCAAAGAAGATTGAGGCAGTCAAGAATTGGCCTCAACCAGTATCAGCTACTGAGATTCGGAGTTTCTTGGGACTAGCAGGTTATTACCGTTGGTTCGTGGAGGGGTTTTCATCCATAGCAGCCCTGATGACCAGGTTGACCTAGAAGGGTGCCCAGTTCAGGTGGTCAGACGAGTGTGAGGAGAGCTTTCAGAAGCTCAAGACAGCTCTGACTACGGCACCGATATTGGTTTTGCCCTCAGGCTCAGGGCCTTATACAGCTTATTGTGATGCTTTCCGTATTGGGCTTAGAGCGGTATTGATGCAGGATGGCGAGTCATTGCTAATGCTTTGAGGCAATTGAAGATCCACGAGAAGAATTATCCGGTTCATGATCTAGAGTTGGCAGCATTGTTCACGCTTTGAAGATTTGGAGGCATTACTTATATGGTGTGACATGTGAGGTGTACATTGATCACAAGAGTCTGCAATACTTGTTCATGCAGAAGGAGTTGAACTTTAGGCAGCGGAGGTGGTTGGAGCTATTGAAGGACTATGATGTTACTATTTTCTACCACCCAGGGAGAGCCAACGTAGAGGCTGATGCTTTAAGTAGGAAGTCCGCCAGCATGGGTAGCCTTGCTTATGTTCTGGTCATCCAGAGACCGCTTGCCTTGGATATTCAGGCCTTGGCCAATCGGTTTGTGAGGTTGGACATTTCTGAGCCTAGTAGAGTGTTAGCTTTCACGGTCGCTCGTTCTTCATTATTGGAGTGTATCCTTGATCAGCAGTTTGATGATCCTTATTTGTGTGTCCTGAGAGACACGGTGCAGCGTGGAGGTGCCACGAAGGTGACTTTAGATGATGATGGTGTTTTGAAGTTGCATGGGCGAGTTTGTGTACCCAATGTCGACGGGATTCGAGAGTTGATCTTAGCAGAGGCCTATAGTTCTCGGTATTCTATTCACCCGGGCGCCGCGAAGATGTATCAGGACTTGCGGCAGCATTATTGGTGGCGTAGGATGAAGAAAGATATTGTTGCATATGTGGCTAGGTGTTTGAACTGTCAGCAGGTCAAGTATGAGCATCAGAGGCCTGGTGGTTTGTTTCAAAGGATTGAGCTTCCCGAGTGGAAGTGGGAGAGGATTACCATGGATTTCGTTACTGGACTTCCGATGACTCGGAAGAAGTTGGATGTTATTTGGGTCATTGTTGATAGGCTGACCAAGTCAGCGCATTTTATTCCTATTGCAGCCACTTATTCATCGAAGAGGTTAGCCGAGATCTACATCCGAAAGATTGTTCGCCTTCATGGGGCGGCATCTATCATTTCGGATCGGGGTACGCAGTTTACCTCGCGCTTCTGGAGAGAAATTCAGCAGAAGTTAGGCACCCAGGTTCAGTTGAGCAAAATGTTCCATCCTCAGGCGGACGACCAGTCCGAGAGGACTATTCAGATATTGGAGGATATGCTCCGAGCCTCTGCCATTGATTTTGGAGGCTCGTAGGACCAGTTTTTGCCTTTAGCAGAGTTCGCCTACAACAATAGCTACCAGTCCAGCATTCAGATTGCTCCATATGAGGCGTTGTATGGTAGGCGATGTCGGTCTCCAGTCGGATGGTTTGAGACGGGAGAGGCTCGATTATTGGGTACGGATTTAGTTCAGGAGGCCTTGGATAAGGTCAAGATCATTCAGGACAAGCTTCGTTCGGCTCAGTCGCGACAAAAGAGTTTTGCGGATCGTAAGGTTCGAGATATAGCTTTCATGGTTGGTGAGCGGGTCTTGCTCCGAGTGTCGCCTATGAAGGGCGTGATGAGATTTGGGAAGAAGGGCAAGCTTAGCCCTAGGTTCATTGG
>MU779191.1:69331-115815 GCA_026770625.1 Nicotiana glauca | reverse complement strand
TCTTTTTACGCTTATATACACATATATTCCTTTTAGCCGGAGTATGTTAAAACGCCGTAAAAAAGAGGTGTGACAATACTTTGTGTCTAGTTTTTAGAAAAGAAAATCAACTGGCATTTAGACATGTGTACAAAAAGTTATGATAGTTACACTACAGGCTGTCCGGGGAGAGTTGGAAAATCTCTGCTGCACAGGGTTGACTTTGGAAGCTTATATCTGGGAATATATAATGACTCAGGAAATGAGAATCCTATGGAACTATATCCCTTGGTGTCTAGCTTTCAGAACATCAAACCATTTGTCATTTGGAGTTGTGTGCAAAGAGATATGGCCATTGTACTAAATGCTGTTTAGATTGAGTTTGGAAATCGCTGACGAGGAGTTTGTTCGTCTCTAATGCGAGAGAAGGGCCGCGAACGCAAAGAACAAACCCATGGGCAGCAGAATACAGTCCAAATTCATCCCATTCTTCCATTTTTGGACCAAGGAAGCTCGGGTGGGGCGAGTTTTCGAGAGATTATCAGAGAAAATAACAGGATAAGTGTTCTTAACTCAATTTTGGTTAGATTACCCGAATCTATTACTAATTTTAGAATTTAATCTGTGATTTAAGTTGAAAATGTTTGAAAACCCTCTTGGATAGATTTGAGGATTTGGGGGGTCGAATTGTTATCGAAATTTAGTAATTTTGGTATGGTTGACTTGTGAATGGATGGGCTTTAATATTCCATGACTTTCCTCCGATTCCGAGACGTGGGCCCCATAGGTGAATTTTGAGTTAATTTCGGAATTTTATTGAAATATGTAATATTTTCTTATGAAATTGTTTCTATAAATTTTTTTGACTGTATATAATTATTTTGTCTAGATTCGAGCCATTAGGAATTGGATAATCGAGGAAAAAGTCATACTAGTCGATTAAATTGGACCAAGTCAAGGTAAGTATCTTGCCTAACCTTGTGTGAGGGACTTCCCCTTAGGATTTGAGTCAACTATGCTGATTGTAGTTCGTGTACACGAGGAGACGAGTGCATGCTCAGACTTATTTATGGAAAATTGGCCTTTTAGAGTCCTTAGGGCTTTATATTCACTGTGTAAGAATGTGTTCTTGGCATGACTGAGTTTCCTATTTACTAGTTTCACCTACACATGCTTAAGTGGAATTAATTGCTTCATGATTCACTCTTATTCCCTAACTAATTCCTATTTGATTTAATTGAAGAATTTCGCCTCTCCTATTGTCATGCAATCTTTTCTTAGCTGTATGTCTTATTTGTGAATTATTATTATCCTTCCTGAAATTGTTTAGTCCTATGTGAATCTAAGATCATCTTTCCTTAATTGAATTGTAGAATATCCTCTAAATTGTCCAACCTTAGAAGGAGTTTAGATAACATATATCTTTGTTTACTTGGCCTTATTTGGGACTACTTGACTCGTGTTGATTTCCTTGTTATTGACTTGTATATTATGGGATCGTTGATGCATGCTAGTTTTCCCATTGTTAAACTGCTCCCTTTATGCCAACATTCTTTTCTGTGGTTATTCCATGTAAGATGGTTCTACCATTTCCTTGTGATTTGCAGTCATTGAGTTGATTTACTTATCTTACCTTATACTATATATTGTCATTGTTGTTGTTATACGTATTATGGTACTGTATGAGTTTTCTGTTGTGCTGTAATTGTTGTTTCTATTGGTTGCGCTGAATGTTTACATTGGGACAACGGAACAGTATTCCGGGATATTCCCCTGCATGTTTACTTTGGGACTACGCATCGATACCCCTACATATTTATAATTGGGACTACGGGATGATATCCCGGGAAATCCCCATGTACTGGATATTTACTTTGGGACTACGGATCGGTATTTCAGGAGATTCCTCTGCATAATTGATTTGGACTACGGGGCAATATCCCCGGAGATCCTCTGCATATTTACGTTTGGGACTACGGGACGATATCCTGGGAGATCCCCTACTAAAATCACTGTGTTCTAAGCTATTTTTTCATTGATCCTATCCTTGTGTAAACGTTATATGTGATGTCCATACTATTACTTATACTCACTAGCTGGTATGAACTAGGTTAGGACACTTGCACAAGTATACACGTGGATAAGCACCCTAATCGGATATGATGCTTCTTGGTATTGTCGAGTATAGATGCACACCCTTGTTTATTTGTCTTCCATGTGAGAATGGATGTATTTGGTACGTGAGTTGTCAGTATGATTATGTAGTGTGATGAGGGAACAGGATGCCAAGTGTTAGGGTTCAGGTATTGAGACCCGTATTATGTGACTATGAGATGAGGTATCAGATGGTGACTTATATTCAACGGTTATTTATTTGAGAAGATTATATTCGAAAAGTATTTCTTTTGAAAGAACTATTTTTAAAAAGAACATTTATTTAAATGAAGTATATTTTGAAACATGGTAATCACTTGAAGGATTTCACTAATTGATTGATGTTTCCTAGATAAAACCAGATGTGAAAAATTGTCGAAATTGCTGAGTTATGACTTGTCTTTGGTGTATTTGTGATTTTGGATCTGGACTATGTTTTCGTTCACATTTCTGTGTTCTTATCATGGTTTTCCGCTATTACTTGTTGTTTCCTTACTTATTTCAATTATTGTGTTGTTATCCATATCGCGTAGTCTTTATATAGATAATATGTTTTGTTGTTTCTATACAGAAGTTTGACCCATACTTGAATTTTGTGATATTGGGGGGGTCAGAATGCAATTCCTAGAGTTGGAGCTACTCCGTTATGTCATTTTGGACTTGTCTACAAAATTTAGCATAATTCCGGATTCATTTGATAGATTTCGGCACGAGTTTTGGGAGTTGGAATATTTGAAAGTTCCTAAGTTCGATTCATGGTCTGGTTTATTGTTTTGGAATTGTTTGATGTGATTTCAGACCTCGAGTGAGTCTGTGTTAGGTTATATGACTTATTTGTGTGTTTAGACGGGGTCATAGGGGACTCGGGTGTGCTTTGGTTGTGTTTCGGATCATTTCGTGCTACTTTACGAAGAAGAATTTGGCTTCTGAAAGTTTGATCTTCGCGTTCGTCCTACCACTAGATTAAATTGGAACAAGTCGAGGTAAGTATCTTTCCTAACCTTGTGTGGGGGACTTACCCTTAGGATTTGAGTCTTCTATGTTAATTGTAGTTCGTGTACACGAGGTGACGAGTGCGTGCTCAGACTTATTTATGGAAAATTGGCCTTTTAGGATTCTTAGGTCTTTATATTTACTGTGTATGAATGTGTTCTTGGCATGACTGAGTTTCCTATTTACTAGTTTCACCTCCACATGCATAATTGAAATTAATTTCTTCATGATTCACTCTTATTGCCTAACTGACTCCTATTTGATTTAATTGAAGAATTTCGCATCACTTATTGTCATGCTATCTTTTCATAGTTGCTTGTCTTATTTGAGAATTATTATTATCCTTCTTGAAATTGTTTCGTCTTATGTGAAGCTAAGACCATCTTTCCTTAATTGAATTGTAGATTATTGTCACGACCCGAATTTTTCCCCCTTCGGGAGTCGTGATGGCGCCTACTAATGGGAGCTAAGCAAGCCAAGCTTAATTACTTTTTCATTAACAACATGATCCTCTTTAATAATTATCGGTAACTATATAAAATAACGGAATTAATTAAGTAAGCGAAAGTCTTAAATTAAAGAAAAACTGAATAGAAATGCTGAAAATTCAACATAAGCCTCTACACAAGACTGGTGTCACATACACTAAAGAACTACTAAGAGTACTAAATATAATGTCTGAAAGAAAATATAACTATTTATCTCGAGTACAATGCGATAACAGACTAAAGTAAAGGATAGAGGAGACGCCGGGCTTGCGGACGCCTGCAAGGCTTCCTCGGTATCTCACTAGACTGAAGGTCAGCTCCTGTGCTACTGATGTTGCTGTCCAAAACCCGAATCTATGCAAAAGAGCACAGAGTGTAGTATCAGTACAACCGACCCCATGTGCTGGTAAGTGTCTGGCCTAGCCCCGGCGAGGTAGTGACGAGGCTAGGACCAGACTCCAGATAACCCTGTGCAGATACATATACAAGTACAATGGAAAAGCATCAAGAAAATAACAATTTAAGCTGGTGGAGGGAGCATGCTTCAGGGGCAACAGATAGAAATATAATATCAAGAATGATAGAGCGTACATCTACAGTTTAGCTTCTAGCACAAAATAAAGAGATAAGGCAACTTTCATATTCAACTCATCTTGTTGCAAGCTTGCAACCCGATCCCATTTCTCAATATCTCGTGGTAGGCGTACCACCCGCTCCCATTTCAATATCACTCGTGGTAGGCATACCACCCGCTCCCATTTCAATATCACTCCTGGTAGGTACACCACCCGTTCTTTTTTCAATATCACTTGTGGTAGACGTACCACCCGCTCCCATTTCAATATCATTTGTGGTAGGCGTACTACCCACTCCCTTTTCAATATCACCTGTGGTAGGCGTACCACCCACTCCTATTTCAATATCATTTGTGGTAGGCATACCACCCGCTCCCTTTTCAATATCACCTGTAGTAGGCGTACCACCCGATCCCATTTCAATATCATTTGTGGTAGGCATACCACCCGCTCCCTTTTCAATATCACATGTGGTAGGCATACCACCCACTCCCATTTCAATATCATTTGTGGTAGGTGTACCACCCGCTCCCTTTACCTTCTACACAATACAAAATACAATCCCGGCAAGGGAACAATCAAATTAATAACTTCCCGGCAAGGGAACAATCAAATTAATAATCTTCCAGGCAAAGGAAACAACAACAACAAGTCAAACATCCTGACAAGGGAGAGTCATCTATAACCAGTCCTATTCAACTTCTACTTAGCACAACTAATACCAATATTCAGTCAAAAAATTTATAGTGTCACTCAAGGATACATAATTATCAAATTAAGACTCATGGTCATGCTCGACACCAATGCATCGATATTCGTCACCATGCCCATACTTCGTACTCAACACAAAACAAGTAGCATTTATCACTCAACTCCTAATCCCTCAAGCTAAGGTTAAACTGAACACTTACCTCGATGCTTTGAACTCAACTCAAGCTTCAACTATAGCTTTACCCTGTGGCTCCACCTCCAATTTGCTCGAATCTAGCCACAAGCTACTTAATTACGTTAATAAACACTAAATGAATCAACCCCAATGCTTCACAATGAGTTTTAAAAGGTTTTACCCAAAAAGGTTAAAAATGCCCCCAGGCCCACGTGGTCAAACCTGAGGTTTGAACCAAAACTCGGTTACTTATTCCCCCACGAACCCAAATATGTAATTTATTTTGAAATCGGACCTCAAATCAAGGTTCAAATCCTCAATTTTAGAAAAACCTAGGTTCTACCCAAAACCCCCAATTTCACCCATGAAAATCCTTGATTTTAAGTTAAAAACATGTTAAATGATGTTAATGATTGAAAAAAATGAGTAATAATCAACTTACAAATGATTTGGAAGAAGGGTGGTTCTTGAAAAATTGCCCAAAGGAGTTTTGTTTAGAAAATGGGGTGAAAAATGTCTTAAAATTGACCAAGTATGAAAAATACAGGTTGCAGATGTGGGAAATGCGAACTAGGGTTCGCAATTGCGAACCCCGGCCAGTTATGGGAATTGCGAACTTTTGTTCGCATTTGCGAACCATGAACAAAATTGGGGAGTTTGCATTTGCGAACCATAATGTCGCATTTGCGAAAGTCCCAGCTTCGCATTTGCGATGGGGGTTAGGCCTGGGCAAATCTCGCATTTGCGAGTGGACCTTCGCATTTGCGAGCTCGCAATTGCGAGCCGGGCTTTGCAAATGCGAAGCCTGCAGGTCGTTTATACCAGCTAATTTACAAGTCCAAAAATGCAATCCGTGGCCTATCCAAAACTCACCCGAGCCCTCGAGGCTCCAAACCAAACATACACACAACTTCAAAAAAATCATACGGACTTATCCGTGTGATCAAATCGCTAAAATAACATCATATGCATCGAATTAAGCCTCAAAATCCATGATTCCTTCCAAATTTTCATAAAATATCAGATTTCCATTTTAAGTCCGAAACATGTCAAACGACGTCCGTTTCCAACCAAACTTTACAGAAAGTGCTTAAATCATATATAAGACTTGTACCGGGCGCTGGAACTAAAATACGGGCTCGATTCCATAGTATCCTAATCAAATTGAATTTCCAATTTTCTTAATTATTTCCAGAAAACAATTTCACACATAAATTTATTTCTCGGGCTTGGGACCTCGGAATTCAATTCCGGGCATACGCCCAAGTCCCATATTTTCCTACAGACCCTCTAGGACCGTCAAATCATGCGTCCGGGTCCATTTACCCAAAATGTTGATCGAAGTCAAATTTTTTTTAATATCAAAATTTAGCATTTTTCTCACAGAATTCATATTTAAGCTTTTCGGCAACGCGCCCGGACTATGCACGCAAATCGAGGAAACCCTAAATAAGGTTTTCAAGGCCTCGAAAGTATAGAATGGGTAAGAAAACGAGTGATGACCCTTTGGGTCGTTACATTCTCCACCTCTAAAACAATCGTTCGTCCAAAAACGGACAAAAGAAAAAAAGTACTTGAGGCGGGAAAAGATGAGGATAACGACTCCACATATCAGACTCGGACTCCCAGGTTGATGCCTCAGGAGGCTGACCTCTCCACTAAACACGAACAAACAGAAAGCTCTTGGATATCAACTGACAAACTTGGTGATCCAAAATAGCTACCGGCTCCTCCTCGTTAGACAAGTCCTTGTCCAACTGGATAGTGCTGAAATCTAACACGTGGGATGGATCGTCGTGATACCTCTGAAGCATGGATACATGAAAAACTGGATGCACGGCGGATAAGCTGGGCGGAAATGCAAGTCTATAAGCCACCTCTCCCACTCGATCAAGAATCTCAAACGGACCAATGAATCTAGGGCTAGGCTTGCCCTTCTTCCCAAATCTCATCACGCCCTTCATAGGCGACACTCGGAGCAATACCCGCTTACCAACCATGAAAGCTACATCTCGAACCTTTTGATCTGCATATCACTTTTGCCTGGACTGAGCTGAACGAAGCCTATCCTGAATGATCCTGACCCTGTCCAAGGCCTCCTGAACCAAATCTTTACCCAATAACCAAGCCTCTCCCGGCTCAAACCATCTAACCGGAGACCAACACCGACTACCATATAAAGCCACATAAGGAGCCATATGGATGCTCGACTGTAGCTGTTGTTGTAAGTAAACTCTGCTAAAGGCAAAAACCGATCCCATGAACCTCTAAACTCAATAACACAAGCTCGGAGCATATCCTCCAAAATCTAAATAGTCTTCTCGGACTGACCGTCCGTCTGGGGATGAAATGTTGTGGTCAAATCAACCCATGTGCCCAACTCTCACTGCACTGCTCTCCAGAAGCACGAGGTAAACTGCATACCCCAATCCGAAATGATAGACATGGACACACCATGAAGGCGAACAATCTCCCGAATATAGATCTCAGTAAACCTCTCAGAATAATAGGGGACTGCCATAGGAATGAAATGTGCTGACTTGGTCAGCCTATCAACAATGACCCATATCGCATCAAACTTCTTCTGAGTCAGCGAAAGTCCAGTAACAAAATCCATAGTAATCCACTCCCACTTCCACTTGGGAAGCTCAATCCTCTGAAATACACCACTAGGCCTCTGATGCTCGTACTTAACCTGTTGACAATTCAAACAATGAGCCACATATGCTACAATATCCTTCTTCATTATACGCCACCAGTAATGTTGCCGCAAATCCTGATACATCTTCGTAGCGCCCGGATGAATAGAGTACCGGGAACTATGGGCCTCCTCTAAAATCAACTCTTGAAGCCTATCCACATTATGCACAAAAACTCGCCCCTGCAATCTGAAAACTCCATCCACGTCTAAGGTAACCTGCTGGTCACCTCCTCGCTGCACTGTGTCTCTAAGGACACACAAATAGGGATCATCAAACTGTCGGTCACGGATATGCTCCAAGAATGAAGAACGAGCAACCGTTAAAGCTAACACACCACTGGGATTAGAAATATCAAGTCTCACGAACTGATTGGCCAAAGCATGAACATCCAAAGCATAAGGCCTCTTACTGAACGGAATATAAGCAAGACTGCCCATACTGGCTGACTTCCTACTCAAGGCAACGACCACCACATTGGCCTTCCCCGGATGATATAAAATGGTGACATCATAATCCTTTAACAACTCCAACCACCTCTTCTGCCTCAAATTCAACTCCTTTTGCTTGAACAAGTACTAAAGACTCTTGTGATTAGTGAACACCTCGCATGCCACGCCATACAGATAATGCCTCCAAATCTTCAATGCGTGAACGATGGATACCAACTCTAAATCATGCACTGGATAGTTCTTCTCATGAATCTTTAACTGCCTCAAATCATAGGCAATGACCTTGCCATCCTGCATCAACACTGCTCCAAACCCAATATGGGAAGCATCACAATAAACTGTATAAGGCCCTGAACCTGTGGGGAAAACCAACATCGGTGTCGTAGTCAGAGCTGTCTTGAGCTTTCGAAAGCTCGCCTCACACTCATCAGACCACCTGAACTAAGCACCCTTCTGGGTCAACCTGGTCATCGGGGTTGCAATAGATGAAAACCCCTCCACAAACAGACGATAGTAGCCTGCCAACCCCAAGAAACTCTAAATCTATGTTGTTGATGCTGGTCTAGGCCAGTTCTTAACTACCTCAATCTTCTTCGGGTCCACCTGAATACCCTCTGCCGATGTAACATGACCCAGAAACGCAACTGAACTCAGCCATAACTCACACTTGAAGAACTTGGCATATAACTAGCTATCCCTCAAAAACTGAAGAACCACTCTAAGGTGCTGCTCGCGCTCCTCCTGGCGGAGGGAGTATATAAAAATATCATCAATAAAGACTATCACGAATAAGTCCAAATAAAGCCACAACACTAGGTTCATCAACTCCATAAACGCTACTGGGGCATTGGTCAACCCAAATGATATGACCAAGAATTATAATGCCCGTACCGAGTGTGGAAAGCAGTCTTAGGGACATCGGATGCCCTAATCCTCAACTGATGGTAGCTAGATCGCATGTCAATCTTGGAAAATGCCCAGGCACCTTGAAGCTGGTCCAACAAATCATCAATCCTCGATAGTGGATACTTATTGTTGATCGTTACCTTGTTCAATTGCCGGTAATCAATACACATTCTCATTGACCCATCCTTCTTCTTGACAAATAACACTGGCGCACCCCAAGGTGAGACACTGGGTCTAATGAACCCCTTCTCAAGCAAATCCTGCAAATGTTCCTTTAACTTCTTTAAATCCGGTGGGGCCATGCGATATGGTGGAATAGAAATGGGTTGCATGCCCGAAACTAGATCAATGCAGAAATAAATATCCCTGTGGGGTGGCATACCTGGCAAATCTGAAGGAAGCAGATTAGGGAACTCACAAACAATAGGCACAAAATCGATAGAGGGAACCTCAGCACTGGAATCCCGAACATAAGCTAAATAAGCCAAACACCCCTTCTCAACCATACGCTGAGCCTTCACATACGATATAACACTGCAGGTAGAATGACCAGGAGCACCTCTCTACTCTAAATGAGGCATACCCAGCAAAGCTAAGGTCACAGTCTTGGCAAGGAAGTCCAAGATAGCGTAATCGGGTGATAACCAGTCCATCCCCAATATAATATCAAAGTCAACCATATCTAAAAGCAACAGAACTACACGAGTCTCCAAACCCACAATCACCACAACACAAAAGCGATGCACTCAATCGACCACGATGGAATCACCCACCTGTGTAGACACATAAATAGGAATACCCAATGCATCACTGGACATGATCAAATACGGGGTAAAATAGGATGACACATACGAATACGTAGACCCCGAATCAAACAACACTGAAGAATCTATCACAAACCAGAATCGTACCTATAATGACCACATCTGAAGCCTCTACCCCAGGCCTAGACTGAAGAGCATAACATCGGGGATGGGCCCCACCACTCTAGTCTACCTCTCTGGGATGGCCTGCTGTTGGCTGGCCCCTACCTCTGGTGGTCTGAGCTCCACCTCTATGACCTCTACCTCCACCTCTAGTACCTCTACCCCCGCCTCTAGCTGACTGGGCGGCCTGTGGAATATCTGGTGCCTGAATCATAGGACAAGGACCCTGCTGCTAAGAACTACTCGAAGCTCGAGGGATAATACCTAGCAATGTGCCTCGTGTCGCCATAAGTAAAACAAGCCCTTGGCGGACAGCCCTGGAAACTCTAAAGCGGCGGTGCACTGCAAGGCTACTGATCGGAATAATGCGGCTGAGAACCACGACCCCCTGAAGTACCATGGGATACCTGAAGAGCTGACTGAAAGGGCTTAGAAGGCTGATCCTTATCATACAAATCTCTACCTCCAAACGAGGCACCACTGAATCGGCCTGACTGACGGGGTTCCTTGTCTGCCCTATGACCACCCCCCTATGACAATACCATCTCAATCCTCCGGGCCACATTGGCCGCCTCCTAAAAGGATATCTCGCTCCTAGCCTCTCTAGCCATCTGGAGACAAATAGGCTGAATGAGTCCATCAATAAACCGTATCACTCTTTCCCTCACAGTGGGAAGTGTAACAAGGGCATGGCAAGCCAAATTAATAAACTTGGTCTCGTATTGGGTAACTGTCATAGATCCCTGACGGAGATGCTCAAACTGCCTCCGATAGGCCTCTCGCTGTGTAATAGGGAGTAACTTCTCCAGAAATAGATGTGTGAACTGCTCCCAAGTCAAGACTGGAGACCCTGCTGGTCTAGCCAAACAGAAATCCCTCCACCAAGTCTTGGCAGATCCGGATAGGCGAAATGTAGCAAAATCAACTCCATTGGTCTCAACAATGCCCATGTTCCGAAGAACCTCATGGCAGCTATATAAGAAATCCTGGGGATCCTCAAAAGAAATGTCGTTGAACGTAGTAGTGAAGAGCTTGGTGAAGCTATCCAATCTCCATAAAGCATCGGCAGCCATGGCTTCCCCATCATTGGCCTGGGCTACCACACCCGGCTAAGCTTCTCCAACTGGCTGATTTGCTGGAGCCTGAACCTGGGGAGCTGCCTACTCCGGAGTACGAGTAGCAGAGGTCTGGGCCCTTTCTCCAGCCTGAGAGATGGCTGGTGCTATAGGAAGCAACCTTGCTCGAGTGACACTCTCCATAAGACCCACCAATCGGACCAGAGCGTCTTAAAGAACTGGGGTAGAAATAAACCCCTCTAGGACCTGAGCTGGGCCCATCGGAACTGCTGGGATTAGGGTCGGAACTACCTCGTCAAAGTCAACCTTAGGCTCCACCACTGGTGCTGGTGCTCGGGGCTGAGCTCTTCCCCTACCTAGGCCTCTAGCACGGCCTCAGCCTCACACCCTGCCCCTAGCTACAGCTGCCTAGGTCTCAGACTGCTGATTAGAAGATGAGGAAGCACGTTTTCTCGCCATCTGCGGAAGAACAGAGTAGAAATTCAATTAGCATTGAGAAACCAAACAGCATGACAAGAAAGAACAAATGTGAAACTTTTCCTAACTCGGTAGCCTCTGGGGGATAAATACAGATGTCTCTGTATCGATTCCTCATATTCTACTAAGCATTTCCGTGAGTTGTGAGACCTATGTAACCTAGAGCTCTTATACCAACTTGCCACGACCCAGATTTTTCCACCTTTGGGAGTCGTGATGGAGCCTACTAATGGGAGCTAGGCAAGCCAAGTTTAATAACTTTTTCATTAACAACATGATCCTCTTTAAAAATTATCGGTAACAATATAAAACAACAGAATTAATTAAGTAAGCGAAAGTCTTAAATTAAAGAAAATCTGACTAGAAATGCTGAGAATTCAACATAAGCCTCTACCCAAGACTGGTGTCACATACATTCACGAACTACTAAGCGTACTAAATACAATGTCTGAATGAAAATATAAATGTTTGTCTCGAGTACAATTAGAAAACATACTAAAGTAAAGGATAGAGGAGATGCCGGGCCTGCGGACGCCTACAAGGCTACCTCGGTATCTCACTGGACTGAAGGTTTGCTCCCGTGCTACTGTTGCTGCTGTCTAAAACCTGGATCTGTGCAAAAGAGCACAGAGCGTAGTATCAGCAAAACCAAACCCAAGTGCTAATAAGTGTCTGGCCTAACCCCGACGAGGTAGTCGTGAGGCTAGGACCAGACTCTAGATAAACCTGTGCAGATACATATACAAGTACAACGGAGAAGCAGCAAGAAAATAACAATTTAAGCTGGGGGAGGGAGCATGCTTCAGGGGCAACAAATAGAAATATAATATCAGGAATGATAGAGAGTACATCTACAGTTTAGCTTCTAGCACAAAATAAAGAGATAACGCAACTTTCATATTCAACTCATTTTGTTGTAGGAGTGCAACCCGATCCTATTTCTCAATATCTCGTGGTAGGTGTATCACCCGCTCCTATTTCAATATCACTCGTGGTAGGCGTACCACCCGCTTCAATTTCAATATCACTCGTGGTAGGCGTACCACCTGATCCCTTTTCAATATCACTTATGGTTGGCATATAACCCGCTCCCATTTCAATATCATTTGTGGTAGGTGTACCACCCGCTGCCTTTTCAATATCACATGTGGTAGGCGTACCACCCGCTCATATTTCAATATTATTTGTGGTAGGCGTACCACCCGCTCCCTTTTCAATATCACCTGTGGTCGGTGTACCACCCGCTCCCATTTCAAAATCATTTATGGTAGGTGTACCACCCGTTCCCTTTTCAATATCACCTGTTGTAGGCATACCACCCGCTCCCATTTCAATATCATTTATGGTAGGTGTACCACCCGCTCCCTTTTCAATATCACCTGTTGTAGGCATACCACCCGCTCCCATTTCAATATCATTTGTGGTAGGTGTACCACCCACTCCCTTTATCTTCAACACAATACACAATACAATCCCGGCAAAGGAACAATCAAATTAATAACTTCCCGGCAACGAAACAATCAAATTAATAATCTTCCCGGTAAGGGAAATAATAACAACAAGTCAAATATCCCGACAAGGGAGAGTCAGCTATAACCAGTCCTATTCAACTTCTACTTGGCACAACTAATACCAATATTCAGTCAAAATTTTCATAGGATCGATGGAGGATACACAATTATCAAATTAAGACTCACAGTCATGCTCGACGCCAACGCATGGATACTCGTCACGATGCCCATACGTCGTACTCAACACAAAATAAGTAGCATTTATGACTCAACTCCTAATCCCTCAAGCTAAGGTTTGACTGAACACTTACCTCGATGCTTTGAACTCAACTCAAGCCTCAACTATAAATTTACCCCATGATTCCACCTTCAATCCGCTCGAACCTAGCCATATGTTACTTAATTACGTTAACAAACACTAAATGAATAAACCCCAATGCTTGAAAATGTGTTTTAAAAGATTTTACCCATAAAGGTCGAAAATGTCCCCGGACCCACGTGGTCAAAACCCGAGGTTCAAACCAAAACTCGGTTATCCATTCCCCCACCAACCTAAATATGTAATTTGTTTTGAAATCGGACCTCAAATCGATGTCCAAATCCCCAATTTTAGAAAAACCTAGGTTCTACCCAAAACCCCCAATTTCACCCATGAAAATCCTTGATTTTAATTTGAAAACATGTTAAATGATGTTAATGATTGAAAGAAATGAGTAAAAATCAACTTACAAATGATTTGGAAGAAGGTTGGTTCTTGAAAAATCGCCCAAAGGAGTTGTGTTTTGAAAACGGGGTGAAAAATATCTTTAAATCGACTAAGTATGAAACATGCAAGTTGCAGATGTGGGAAATGCGAACTGGGGTTCGCAATTGCCGACCAGTTATGGGAATTGCGAACTTTTGTTCGCATTTGCGAACCATGAACAAAATTGGGGAGTTCGCATTTGCAAACCATAATGCCACATTTGCGAAAGTCCCAGCTTCGCATTTGCGAAGCTTATTATCGCATTTGCGATGGGGGTCAGGTCTGGGCAAATCTCGCATTTGCTAGTCGACTTTCGCATTTACGAGCTTGCAATTGCGAGTCAGGCTTCACAAATGCGAAGCTTGTAGGTCAGTTATACCTGCTAATTTAAAAGTCCAAAAATGCAATCCATGGCCTATCCAAAACTCACCCGAGCCCTCGGGGCTCCAAACCAAACATCCACACAACATCAAAAACATCCTACAGACTTATCCGTTTGATCAAATCGCTAAAATAACATCATATACATCGAATTAAGTCTCAAAATCCATGATTCATTCCAAATTTTCATAAAATATCAAATTTCCATTTTAAGTCCGAAACACGTCAAACGACGTCCGTTTCCAACCAAACTTTATAGAAAGTGCTTAAATCATATGTAAGACTTGTGTCGGGCTTCGAAAAAAATACGGGCCTGATACCATAGTCTCCTAATCAAATTTCATTTCCAATATCCCTAATTATTTCCAGAAAACAATTTCACACAAAAATTCATTTCTCGGGCTTGGGACCTCGTAATTCAATTCTGGGCATACGCCCAAGTCCCATATTTTCCTACGGACCCTCTGGGACCGTTAAATCATGTGTCCGGGTCCATTTGCCCAAAATGTTGACCAAAGTCAAATGTATTCATTTTAATATCAAAATTTAGTATTTTTCTCACATAATTCATATTTAAGCTTTCTGGATATGCGTCCGGACTGTGCATGCAAATCGAGGCAACTCTAAATAAGGTTTTGAAGGCCTCGGAAGTACAGAATGGGTAAGAAAATAGGTGATGACCCTTTGGGTCGTCTATCCTGAAAATTGTCCAACCTTATAAGGAGTTTAGATAACCTATATCTTTGCTGACTTGGCCTTATTTGGGACTACTTGACTCGTGTTGATTTCCTTGTTATTGACTTGTATATTATGGGATCATTGCTACATGCTAGTTTTCCCATTGTTGAACTATTCCCTTTATGCCAACATTCTTTTCTGGTGTTATTCCTTGTGAGCTGGTTCTACCATTTCCTTGTGATTTACAGTCCTTGAGTTGATTTACTTGTCTTACCTTCTATTATATATTGTCATTGTTGTTGTTATACGTATTGTGGTGATATACGAGTTTTTTGTTGTGTTGTAACTGTTGTTTCTTTTGGTTGTGCTGAATGTTTACTTTGGGACTACGGAACAGTATTCCGGGAGATCCTCCTGCATGTTTACTTTGGGACTACGCATCGGTACTCTAGTAGATACCCCTGGATATTTATAATTGGGACTACGAGATGATATCCCAGGAGATCCCCATGTACTGGATATTTACTTTGGGACTACAGATCGGTATTCCAGTAGATCCTCTGCACATTTACGTTTGGGAATACGGGACAATATCCTGGGAGACCCCCTATTAAAATCACTATGTTCTGAGCTGTTGTTTTCATTGATCCTATCCATGTGTAAACAATATATGTGATGTCCGTACTATTCTTTATACTCACTAGCTGGTATAAACTAGGTTAGGACATTTGCACAAACATATACATGGCTAAGCACCCTAATCAGATATGAGGATTCTTGATATTGTCGAGTATACACGCATACCCTTGTTTATTTGTCTTCCATGTGAGAATGGATCTATTTGGTACGTGAGTTGCCAGTGTGATTATGTGGTATGATGAGGGAACATGATGCCAAGTGTTAGGGTTCAGGTATTGAGACCCGTATTGTATGATTATGAGATGAGGTGTCACATGGTGACTTATATTCAATGGTTATTTATTTGAGAAGATTATACTCAAAAAGTATTTTTTTGAAAGAACTATTTTTAAAAAGATCATTTATTTGAACGTAGTATATTTCGAAACATTTTTATCACTTCAAGGATTTCACTAATTGATTGAAGTTTGCTAGCTAAAACCAGATGTGAAAAACTGTCGAAATTGCTAAGTTATGACTTGTCTTTGGTGTATTTGTGATTTCGGATTTGGGCTGTATTTTTGTTTATGTTTCTGTGTTCTTATCATGGTGTTCCGCTGTTGCTTTCCATTTTCTTCCCTTATTGCAATTATTGTGTTGTTAGCCATATCGCATAGTCTTTATATAAATAATATGTTCTGTTGTTTCTATACTTATACTTGTTCTGCTAATTATACTAGTGGGTGTCTTGACTGTTCCTCATTACTACTCCAACGAGGTTAGTCTTGATACTTACTAGGTACCGTTGTGGCATGCTCATACTACACTTCTACACATTTTTTGGGAAGATCTTGGTATTGATCATTTGTAGCTAAGCGAATCCTTACCAAGGACTCAAGGTAAACCTATTGTTGCATTCGCAAGTTTCAGAGTCACCTTTCTATTTTATATTCACACTGTTTTACTTATTTCCATACGGTTCTATGTAGAAGTTGTAGCGAAACACTGTAGAGCTTATAACTTGTACTACTGGATTTTGGGAATTATAAATTTTGTAGAGATTATGCTTCAAGACTACTAAATTTCATTTATTATTATGGTATTTCTGTGTGAGTTAGGCTTACTTAGTCCCTAAGACTAGGTGCCATCACGATACCCAAACGGAGGGAAATCTGGGTCGTGAAAAGCTGGCATCTGAACTCTAGGTTCATAGGTGCTACGAGTCATAAGCGAGTTTAGTAGAGTCTTGTGGATCGGTACAGAGACGTCTGTACTTATCTTTGAGAGGCTACGGAACTATTAGGATAATCTCACTTCTTTCATTCCTATCATGCGAGCTTATTGATCTATGTTTTTGAACTTTTATCCTTCCATTCTCCCACCGACGGTGAGGACACGCACTGTGGTTGTTGATGAAGATGCGCCCGGAGCACGTGTCACAAGAGGTAGAGGCAGAGGCCAATGAGGAGTAGTTGCAATAGCTAGACCACACTCCAGAGTAGCGAGTTCACATTGGTCAGGTTCCAGGTGTCATGGTGACACAACTTGTGGTTCTAGTTTAGCCCATGGTCAGGGCAGCAACATCCGAGGAAGAGCAGCTTAGATTTGTGAGGTTCAAGAAAATGTTACCCTCCTACATTCAGTGGTTGGCTTCAGAGAGCGCATAGGGTTTATAGAGGAGTGCCATCACATTCTTCGCCCTATGGGTATTGTAAAGACGAGTGGGGTTGCTTTTACTACGTTCCAGCGTAAGGGGGTGGATTATCAATGGTGGTGGGTAGCCGGCCGATGCATCTTCACTTACACGGGTTTAGTTTTCAGATATGTTTTGGGAGGGTTTGTACCTCAGTCATTTTGGGATGCATGGCGCGTGGAGTTTAAGCAGCTGCGCCAAGGCACTATATCAGTATTAGGGTATGATGTCAGATTCAGTGATTTGACCAGACATGCACCTGCCTTGGTGCTTCATTTAGAGAGCGAGTCCAGATTCATTAAGTGGATTTGGCATGATATTTAGCTCAGCACAATTCAGGGGTTGGAGTCAAAAGGTTCATTTCATCAAGTTGTAGGTATCGCTCGTCGGTTAGAGGGTATGTGGTACCAGGAGTGAGAGTACAGACGAGATCAAAAGAGAGATTACAAGGAGGCAAGGAGGCCTCGTAGACCGGATAGATCTTCTGGTCCTTATTATTTAGGCATGATGCGACATGGTAGGTGTTTTGTGGGTCAGCCAGTTCAATTTTCACTTCAGGTTTCACATAGTAATTCAGGTGTTCATGGGTCTCTGAGTACCCATACCACATAGTTCCTACAACCACATTAGTAGAGGATTTTGTTTGAGTATGAAGATACTAGCCATGGTGAGAGATTGCCCCATCTTTTGGATAGATGTGTCATAATGAGATATTCAGGTTAGTAGAGGGTGCCCAATAGGGGGAGGCCCGACCCATTAATGTGTTTCACATAGTAAGATTGAGGCCAATGTGCTAGATGATGTCATTCAGGTATGCCTCAGGTTTGTTATAGAGGAGCACCATCCGTAGTTCATTACAGTTCTGCTTATCGGGATGAGTTCCCCTATTTATTTCTCCACTTATGGGTGCATTTTGTGATTAGAACTTAGTTTGTGTGACTACCTTATTTGGAGGTTATATGAGTGATAGCCTTGTCTATTGTCTATTTCTAGTCATTGTTCAGATTTATTAGACTAGTAGTAAATTCCTGTCTTCAATTTCGGTAGGTTTGATTTGCTTTCTGAGTATTTTCGGCTACAAGCTGTGATTTTTGTGCTCCACCGATGTGGGAGCCAGTACATGTTGTAATTTTGTTGACGAAACTGATCTAGTGAATGGTTTCAGCTAGTTTGATGTACACCCTACTTGTGATTCAGAGTGGAGGGCGAGACCCTCATGATTTCATGTGATTTTATATGTTTGAACCAGGCTGTTTTCTACGGTGGATGTTATATCAGTATGAGATCCTTGTGATTTGTTCATATTCTTTGATTACTTTCTTGTTGTATTGTTTTGTAGGTTAGTACTGATAGAAAATTGTGTCTGTCCAGCTTGTTTGATAGTTCTTTTATGTGTTACTCTTTACATATTCAGTCATTTTCATTATATGTTTCTTAAATTTTAGCTTCCAGGGTGTGTGTTCAGTGGTGTTGGTTGTGGCTTGGTTATTTGGGTGTTCGGCTATGAGTACTTCGTGTTCTTGTATCATCGTTAGTGTTGTGGAGGTTTGAAACGGGTTACTATTGAATATGACGCTTATGGTCGGTGTTGGATCTGATTCGGGTGGATATTGTGATAAAAAATGTTACAAGTGGGCCTATGTGTGACGTGTCATGTTGTGTGGTTGCACTCCACATGTGTTGGCACGAGTTGAAGGAGCCGATCGGGACTTGTAACGGATATGTATTTAGAATCATGTCTCTTGGAAATGAATGGAAGGTGAGAATTTAGGCTCTAAGGCTTATTAGTATTGGTAGAAAGGTTAAATTTCAGTTGAGATGGTACCGTCAGGTTTATGTGGATTGGGGTGACGTGGGATCACCTACTGGTGTATGTTGGAAGTGTGCATTCAGTAATTTGAGGGCTTCGAGGTAAATCTAAGCACGTTCGAGGACGAACGTTGGTTTAAGAGGGGGAGGATGTAACGACCCGACCGGTCATTTTGAGAAATTAAGATTTGTTCGGCATCATAAGGTCTGGAAAAACTTCATAATATGAGTATCAACTTGTGTGCATGGTTTAATTCAATTAACGGATAATTCAAAGTCAAATTAGAAGACAGAATCTAGTTTTGGAAGTTTAAGCGGTGAGAATTTGACTGGAATTTGACTTTTGAGCAAACGGCCTGGTAATGGGTTTTGGGTGATCTCAACAACTTCATATCATGATTTTGGACATAGGCGTGCGTCTGGATTTAGATTTGGAGGTCTGTAGAGAGGCGTTTTTGTGAAAGTTTACATATAGTTTTCAGGAATGTAAATTAATTGGCATTTAGATTTGTGTACAAAATGTTTTGGTTGTTACACTACAGGCTGTCCGGGGTGAGTTCGAAACTCTTTAATGCACATGGTTGACTTTGGAAGCTTATATCTCGCAATAAATGACTCAGGAAAAGAGCAAACTATGAAACTATAGCCTTTGGTGTCTAGTTTTCAGAACATCAAACCATTTTTCATTATATGCAAAAAGATATGGCCATTATACTAAAGGCTGTCTAGAATGAGTTTGAAAATCACTGACGAGGAATTTATTCATCGTGAACGCGAGAAAAGGGTTGCGAACACGAAGAACAAACCCCTGGGAAGCAGAATAAAGTCCAAATTCATCCCATTCTTCAATTTTTGGACCAAGGAAGCTCAAGTGAGGCAATTTTTTGAGGGATTTTCAGAGAAATAACGGGGTAAGACGGTTCTACCGTTCCCTATTTACTAGTCACCACGGGGATGTACGAGTTTCCTATTTTTGTTGCCAGCATTCTTTTCTGTGGTTATTCCTTGTGAGATGGTTCTACCATTTCCTTGTGATTTACAGTCCTTGAGTTGATTTACTTGTCTTACCTTTATACATATTGTGGTGGTGTATGAGTTTTTTGTTGTGCTGTAACTATTGTTTTTGCTGCTTGCGTTGAATGTTTACTTTGGGACTACAGAACAGTATTCCGGTAGATCGCTTTGCATGTTTACTTTGGGACTCTGGATCGGTATTCCGGGAGATCCCCCTGAACATTTATAATTGGTACTACGGGATGATATCCCAGGAGATCCTTTTGAACTGGATATTTAATTTGGAACTACAGAACGGTATTCCGGGAGATTCCCCTACATATTTACCATTTGGACTACGGGATGATATCCTGGGAAATCCTCTACACATTTACGTTTGGGACAATAGGACGATATCCTGGGAGATCCCCTATTAAAATCATTGTGTTCTAAGCTGTTGTTTTCATTGATCCTATCCATGTATGAACATTATATGTGTTGTCCGTACTATTCCTTATACTCACTAGCTTCTATGTACTATGTTAGGACACTTGCACAAGTATACACATAGCTAAGAACCTTATCGGATATGAGGCTTCTTGGTATTGTCGAGTATAGATGCGCACCCTTGTTTATTTGTCTTCCATGTGAGAATGGCTCTATTTGTTACATGAGTTGTTAGTATGATTATGTGGTGTGATGAGGGCACAAGATGTCAAGTTTTAGGGATCAGGTATTGAAACCCATATTGTATGATTATGAGATGATGCGTCATAAGGTGACTTATATTCGAAGGTTATTTGTTTGAGAAGATTATACTCGAAAAATATTTATTATGAAAGAACTATTTTTGAAAAGAACATTTATTTGAACGAAGTATATTTTGAAACATTTTTATCACTTGAAGGATTTGACTAATCGATTGAAGTTTGCTAGCTAAAACCATATATGAAAAATTGTTGAAATTATTGAGTTATGACTTGTCTTTATTGTAATTGTGATTTCGGAGTTGGGTTGTATTTTCGTTCACGTTTTTGTATTCTTATCATGGTGTTCCGTTGTTACTTGCTGTTTTCCTTCCTTATTGCAATTATTATGTTTTTAGTCATATCGCATAGTCTTTATATAGATAGTATGTTCTGATGTTTCTATAATTATACTTGTTCTACTTATTAGAACAATGGGTGTCTTGATTATTCCTCATCACTACTCCACTGAGGTTAGTCTTGATACTTACTGGGCACCGTTGTGGTGTGCTCATACTACACTTCTGTATATTTTTATGCAGATCCAGGTATTAATCATTAGTAGTTGAGCGGATCCTTGCCGAGGAGACTCAAGGTAAACCTGCAGCTATGTTCGCAGGTTTGGGAGTCACCTTCCTATTTTATATTCACAATGTTGTACTTATTTCCATACGGTTGTGTTTTGAAGTTGTAGCAAAACTCTGTCGAGCTTATGACTTGTACTACCGAATTTTTGGAATTATAACTTTTGTAGAGATTCTGTGTCTAGTATGTTAAATTTCATTTATTATTGTGGTATTTCAGTATGAGTTAGGTTTACCTACTCGTTAAGACTAGGTGCCATCACGATACCCAAATGGAGGGAAAGTTGGGTCGCGACAGGGAGGATCAGGAATAGACCTCGTTCATTATGAGTTTTGGCACATATTGCTATAATGTGATACCCTTCGGGCTAAAGAATGCCAGAGCCACTTATCAACGGCTCGTAAACATGATGTTTGAAAAACAAATAGGGAAAACCATGGAAATTTATATAAATGATATGCTTGTTAAGTCTTTGAATGAAGGTGATCATGTTAAGCATTTACAAGAATCTTTTTACATCCTAAGCAAGCATAATATGAACCTTAACCCCGAGAAGCGCGCTTTCGGGGTCAGCTCTTGCAAGTTCCTAGGATTTTTGGTATCACAAAGAGGGATTGAGGTAAACCCCAACAAGATCAAAGTCATCGAAGACTTCCCGGACAAGTTATCAAGCGTGCAAGAAGTTCAAAGGCTCACAGAGAGATTGGACACTTTGAGAAAGTTTATTTCTCCTTCATCAGAAAAATACCACTATTTCTTTGTGCTACGCAAAAGCAAAAAACAACTTCAAATGGACCCCGGAATGCCAGCAGGCTTTGAGAGATTTGAAAAGCTACTTGTCAAGCCCTTTCTTACTATCAAACCAAAGGACCTCGCAGTCTCCGAAGTAGCAGTAAGTGTAGTTTTAGTCCGTGAGGACAAAGGTACGCAATCTCACATATATTACATTAGAAGAAACTCATTACCCACATTTGGAGAAGTTGTCTTAACGACCTTCCCCTTTGGAACATCCTTCACAAACCCAAAATATCGGGTAGATTGGCCAAATGGGTCGTTGAAATGAATGAATTCGATATAGAATATAAACCAAGGACTGCGATTAAGTCACAAGTTTTGGCCAACATTGTGGCCAGTTTTAATCCGGGACTGCTGCCTCTAGCAACCAAAGAATCAGTGACGGTGTCAGTATCGACCTCACAAGTTTGGTACTTATTTATATACGAAGCCTGGCATAGTATTAACCACGACGTCGGGAGAAACCCTAAGGCAGGCCATTAGAACGGTCCCTCTAACTAACAATGAAGCACAGTATGAAGTTTTGATTACAGGACTCGAACTGGCCGGGAGACTAGATTCCGAGGTAATACAAATCTAATGCAATTCTCAGCTGGTGGTAAATCAGGTCTATGGGATCTTCGAAACCAAAGAGGAGTGCATGCAACAATACGTAGCGAAGGTCTAGGCTATACTTGCTTGATTCCGGGAGTGGTTGTTTATTCATATCTTGATGGAAGAAAATGCAAAAGTGGACGTACTTGCTAATCTTGATTCATCAACAAAAATGGAGAGATCAGATTCTGGGACGGTAATACAACTCATGCACTCTGTCCTGGATGCAGATAGCTACTGTGAGGTAAGTATGACTAATTTGATCTACGACTGCAAGAATGAGATCATCAATTACCTCGAGCACAGGAAGCTTCCCAAAGACTCTAAGGCTTCCTCGGCACTATGCGCCAAAGTAGCACGATATAGCTTCAAAGGAGTCCAACTGTACAGGAAATCTTTCCAAGGCCCATTGGCTCTATGCTTGGGAACGTCCGAAGCTAACTATGTTATGGGAGAGGTCCACGAAGGGATATGTATAAATGATTCGGGCGCAGATTCCTTAGTACTGAAACTGGTAAGGGCAAGATATTATTGGCCTCAAATGGAACAAAGAGCTAAAGCCTTCGTGCAAAAATACGATTAGTGCCAACGGTATGAACCGTTGGTACATCAACCAGTAGAACCATTACATGCAATTATGTATCTGTGGCCGTTCGTGGAGTGGGGAATGGATATCGTCGGACCACTACCGCTAGACCAAGGTAAGGTAAGGTTCCTTTTAGTTTTAACCGACTAATTTTCCAACTAGGTTGAAGCGTGTCCTTATCAGAAGATCGGCGAGCGTGAAGTGGTGGATTTCTTATGGGAAAACATAATTTGCAGATTTGGAATACCAAAAGAAATAGCCTGCGATAACGGGCCACAATTTATAGGCGCAAGGTGTCAAAGTTCCTTAAAGATTTGAAAATCAAGGGAATAACATCTTCACCATATCATCCGAGTGCAAATGGCTAGGTGGAATCGACAAACAAAGTGATTATACAAAATCTCAAGAAAAGATTAAAAGCGGCTAAAGGTAAATGGCCTAAGGAACTACCTAGAGTGTTATGGGCATACCAATAATGACCAAATCGAGGACAGGATAAACTCCTCTTTCCCTCATTTACGGAGCAGAAGCCTTACTCTCGGTGGAGGTAGGAGAACCTATGTTGAGATACTTTCAAGATAATGAAGAGAAGAATAACGAAGCGATATTAGTCAGCTTGGAGCTACTCGATGAGCGTAGGGACTTAGCACATATAAGAATGGCAGCCTAGAAATAAAGAATGTAATGATATTATAATGGAAGAGCCAAACTCCGTTATTTAAAAGTAGGAGACTTAGTTCTAAGAAAAGTAACTCAAAACACCTAGGAACTCAATGCATGGAAGCTAGGTCCAACCTGGGAAGGCCCCTACTGGGTTTTAGTTGTCACTAGGAAAGGTTCATATGAGTTGGAGACTCAGGATAGAGAAAAGTTGCAAGATACTGGAAAGTGGCACTCCTCAAGATATATTATTGCTGACAAACATCACCTGTACTGAAAGTATCTGTTGCACTCTTTTTCCTTCGTCCAGTTTTTGTCCCAATTGTATTTTTCTGGAAAGGTTCTTAACGATGAAGCAATGGAAAGCATACTACATAGAAAGTTTCAGCAGCAGCAATAGACCTTTAATAGAAAGGCTCAAAAGCGAAGAACCACTCTAGAGTGGTTAGATAATCTTTGGCTCGATCGCCCCACCGGGAAAGTTAGTTTGCTATCGATTAAAGGTTGTCCAACCTTTCATGAGTGCAAACCACTAGAGGATTATTAGATAATGTTTTGCTCGATAGCATAAATTCCTAAGGGTAAGTGAAGTTTGTTGTCGAGCTGAGGATTGTCTGGCAATTCATTAGTGGGGCCTCGAAGGTGCAAAACTTCTAGTATTCCAATTTGCATTCCTCGTATTCGAACACTAGGGAGGGAATGTTATTAGAATATGGCAACAATGACTGCCACGATGACCGGAGTACAAACACTAGAAACATAGTTGTATCATCGGGACCGAAGACTTCACGGCCAGCCCCATAGAAGCAAGTTGTACAAGTTAGCCACAAGAAATCGCAATTTCGTTTAGCATAAAGAATGCTTATGTACTTTTTGAAAGCGAAAGGAATAAATAAAGCCCTTTTATTTTCCATCTTCTTTCTTGTATGATCGAAGAATTGATTTAATCATTTGAAAGTTAAACAATTACGTCAAATGCTAGTGCTGTAATGAACAGGAGACATCCTCTTCAACAGTACCGTAAACATAAGAGGTCCCTCTCTCATAAAAACCCTCACGATAACGGGTCGATTTTGGAAGGATTTTTTCCAAAATTCAAATGCTTTTGGGAAAAACACACCCGATGCTTTATATAATAAGACACAAATAGTAAACTTGCGCAAAACTTTTAAGCAAAAAGAAGAAGAGAATGCAAAGATTAAAACTTGCGTAAATGTTCGAACGGAAGAAAAACTCAAACAATACATGGCAAAAGGATGTCTTTATTTACAATAACGTGCCAAAACGGCACAGATACAAAAGTTGGAAAAAGAAAAGAAATACTAAATTGTTGCATCTCCAGAGCTCGGAGGAAGAGAAGTGTCCGCACCCCCCAGGGGAAGTGGGTAGATCCGCCAATGCCTCAACATTTTGGCCTTCATCAGTTTGGCCTTCAACATCTTCGCCTTCCGTTTCAATTCCCAAAGTTTCAGAACCAAAACCAATAGACCCAGAATCATCAGGCTCTGCCGGGAGACCACTTTTAGCAGCTAACTCTAGCTCACGGGCCTTAGCGATTTTGGCATCAAGGTCAATGATACCTACTTTAGCCTCTTCCATGATTTTTCTCCTCATGTTGTACATAACATAAGTTTTCTCAACAACGAGGGAAGATGCTCCACGATTAAGTTCTTATTTGAGTTGGGTTACCTTGTAGTAAGGTTTTCTCGGATGAATCTAACGAACATGAGACTAACATCAAGGTCACGTACAACTGAGTTAAAAATCCTATTATGATCGATAGTTTTCATATGATTCTCCTCCAATCGGGCATATTTCACCCCCGCAGCAGCAAGCTCTTCAGTTTTGGAGTTCAATTTCGCCTCTAAGTTAGTCAATCTTTCAGTAGGGACAGCCTCGCGATCGGTTGTAGCAAGAATGACACTATGGATTTCAGCCCATTTAGCTCTATCCTTTTCAAATTGAAACCTCAACGGGGCAATATCCTGGCTCAAGGTTTCCACTTCTTACTACTTTGCTGCAAATGAGTGTCCAACACAATGACCTCAGCAGCTTTGGCTTCCAATTGTGAGAGGCAAGAGCAGTTTGCTCCTGCTCGGCCAAAAGTTGATCTTGTGTAGAGGTAAGTTATTTTTTTCCCGAATCAATCTCTGGAGGCTCTTGGAAGCAATGAAGTTGGCCAACAAAACAAGAAGGAAAAACTCAGGATATTTTCTATCAAAAATAGAAGAAATGACAAAAGTATTGAAGAATGTACCGTTGTGGCATTGTGCATGGCATTATTCAACAAGCATTCTCCCTAGAGAGCCTATATATTTTTCTAGTCTTTTTTCGAAGCCAAAGGCTTCAGATAGTTAGCCACTTCCACCGGCTGGGATAGCAAATTGCATCCAGTGGAGACAGAGAGAATAACGCTCCTCCTCCTTTGCGGATCTTCTAAAGGGGGAGCATAGTTTTGCCTCAAATTCCCATGAAATGGAGACTAGGGGAGAGGAACACCCTTTTCTCCGGCATATGCGGTTAGTGGAGATGATGTAACTGTTGCTGTTGCTGGTGAAGATGGAGATAAAGATGATGGTAATGGAGGGTGAGTAGAAGTTGCGACAAATGCAGTGATGGTTGTTGGTTGCTCGTTAACCGAAGAAGAAAATGACCTGGTACTCAGGCCCAATGTACGGGGAGTAACGACTGGATCTGAAAGCGGGAGTCAACATTTTTTGCCATTTCATACTCCCCCTAGAGCTCCGAGACATCATCCTCGGTTGGTGTAACTAACTCAACAAATTGGGAGATTTATTGAGTTGAGGAAGATCGTCATCTTCTATGAAGAGAATCTCCATCCTTGATAGTTTCCTCATCATCATCAATCATCACGGTATCAATGGTCGTTCGGGCAAAGGGCTCGTCACCGGAATATCGGAGATGACTCGAGGGCAGCATTCTTCGCCCTCGTATTCTTTCCCCCAACCGCGCAAGAATGCCTTCTTTTTGGTTGTTTGTTCTCTAGCCAGGAACTCCGAGAAGAAGCACTTTCACCATAAGCATGCCCGGAGACACCTGCTTGTGAATAAACTTTTTTCAGCAGCCTCACTGCATCAACGGGATCAACCAAAATATCCTCCTCGGGAACGACAACTGAACCCTGGGGTAGAATTACATTCAATGGGAGAGAATAATTAGATAATTTTCTTCTGAGTTAAACTTATTATGATTTTTGGCCTTCCACCAATACTTCAGGGACAACTCTTTTATGAGTGAGTTTCGGGCGTAGTAACATCAAAAAATTTCTAAACTCATCGATCTAAGCCCCCAATCGTAGGGGGAACCTAAAGAGTCACTGAGGCAAGTCAGGAAAGAAAAGTTAACAATGATGAGGAAAGGATTGTTGACAAGGAAAGAAACATATTGTATGCTTACGATTATAGTTCCACAGTTCTAGGAAGGATGGAGCCGAGGCCGGGATGATGTCACTGGTGGCAATTAAAATAAATCGTTCAATCCACCCACGGTCATTAACATCATCTATGCTAGATAGAAATGCATGGTAGCCCCGCTTTCTAAAGTTGATCATCTCCCCACGGAAGATCTTGGGGGAATAAAGGTTCATCACATGAGCTAAAGTTACCTTCTCCCCCGTTTCCTAGCATAAGCGCAAAAGACAAGCAATCGTCCTCCACACGGAGAGACTCACCTATGCCAAACACACTTGATAGCGGAGGCAAAACTCCTCAATAACAGAGTCAAGCTCTCCACGCAGAGAAAAAGTCCCCAAAGTAAAGGCATATGTATAGAAGTACATCAAACTCTTCTTGCATAAGGTTATTCGCTCCGCCATATTAGAAGCGATAATGACTAAATCCTTACAACGACAATCTTCCTTCACAACAGGAATGCTAGAAGAACGGATGAAAGAAGGATACCTGCGAAAGGCCCGTGTACGAGAGCAAATATAAGGAAATTTCTCTTCGAAGTCTTTGGTCGTGACAAGACTTCCAGGGAAGATGGTGCTCGCATCTAGAGATGCGGCCTCCTCGATTTTGTTTTTGTTCTTGGAAGAACTAGTATTTTTTTTAAGAAGCCATTGTATGTTATGGAAGAAGAAAGAAGTCTTTTTTTCGTTTGAAAAGAGTTAAAGAAAAGTTGAAGAACAAAATACCAATTGATTGAAAAGAGTTTGAGAGAGTTTTGAGAATTATGGAGTATGAATGAAGGAGGTTGATACATATAAGTAAAGATTTTGGCGGCTAAGTTTGTGGCCATGATAACCTCGATAACCGGCAAAAGTTATGTTGAATTGTGGGATGACACGTGTTCGGGAAATTAAATACGGAGAGACGTGCGTCTAATCAACCGTCAGAAGCTTTTCAGAGGGCATCCGAGTAATTTCTGCCAAAAAGAATATTTCTACCAACTTTCCGGTGACACAAAGTTATGTCACCGAAAGCAGGAGGACTATCTGTACAGGGTAAAGTATGATATGCCAAGTGGTCGCATAAGAGAGTGACACGTGGATCCAAAAGCAGAGGATAGGTAGCACCGAAGGCAACAGTTTTGCTTGCTATCGGAAAGAATGACACTCGTAAAGATGCAATAAATACCATCCGCCAGTAGCATTCAATGGAGAATATTCCACAACATTTAGTGCACTGCCCGTTACAGAGAATTTATAATTTATGCTCACCGTTACACCTTCTTCAATGGCCATCATAATTGACATTAAAGAAAGGCGTGATCCTAGGACCTTGTTCTCTAGGTACATCTATAAATAATGAGCATGGTTATCATTGTAAGGACATGAATATCCTGGCAAACTTATGCTATAATTAATCCAAAGCTCTATATATTTTTGCATTCTTATTCCTTGGTTTCATCGTTGTTGTGTTCGGAAGTCTCGCTCCCAGAATCACTGTTTCTACTATTTTATCTTCATTTCAAAGCTAAGTATCACATATTTCTTCAATTATTTTATTATTTCAGGATCGAATTAATTCATTTATCTAGAAACCACGTATAAATTCAACTATATCGTTTTACGGGTAAACAAAAATCCTTATGTTAAATTAACGAGAGAGAGTTTGATAAATATTAGTTCTTGATAATGATATTTTTGTCTTGAAAGAATTAGTCTTCTTATGTATCAAAACGGGTTTTTTTTTTCTTTTTGTGGTTATTTTTTACCAAACACCTCAAATCGTGAAAGGAGAGTATTTTGGAAGAAAAAAATCCTTTCGGCTTGGCTACACTGTAGCAAAGCCTCCGATTTGCTGTGCCCCATACTCGGCTCCGAACTGTAAAAGTTTGATTGGGCTCCGCACAGTAAAGGCTCAGTCGATTTAGGCTCAAGTTTGACTTGACATCCCGGCCTAATTTGGCCTAATTCCAAGTTAAGGGGAAATTATATATGAAGGTTCAAGCGATCAAAACATAATTGTTTTTGTCTTAAAGACTCTAGTGGGATTTAATGAATGTAATAAATGTTAGTACAATTTAGGAATGCGAAGAAGGATGTACATACATACAGAGAGAATAAGGACGAAGACCTGCTGATTCTTATCCAAAGTTGAGCTGCCTATTGTCCTAGGAGAAGAATCAGACAGGAAACCAAACAACAATTCTGATATAGAAAAGGAGTGAAGAGGGGGTCCAACGAGCCAGTACCCTTGTGCTTCTGTTGTATATCAATATTGTAAATAAACCACTGGCTTATAGCAGGTCAAGTGATTCATGAATTGTGGTAGATGTAAGATAAAAGTAGAAATAGAGTAAACCAGGGGAAGTGAAACCCACAGGTTTCACTTTTTAATCATAAAGAACTAGTACTGCCTTTTGACTTTATTTAGTCCTACTTTTAGTGCATCAAAGAAAAGTAGATCCAAACCAAGGGGCCACACCAAACACAATGCATCCATCCCAATATCTACTCCTCTTTTCTCGTATTAACATCTATAAATATCAACCGAATCCCTCCACTCAAAGCAATTATCAATCACTCTAGCTAATACCACTCTCTTTTTTAGCTCTTAAAGAAACTAAGTATTGGCAAATATGGAGGCCGTACAATCTTGGGTTTCTGAACACAAGCTCACCAGCATTGGTTAGTCTTCATTTTCTTGCTTGATGGTCAAATTTATTTTTTATATATTTCCAATTTCTATCGTCTAAAATATACAAATCGGGTTCCTTTCCGCTTACAGGGACATTCTGGGCTACAGCTGTTGGTGCTTCACTAGCTTACTCAAGTGCCAGAACTTCACTCAAGGGAAGTCTTAGGCTCATTCATGCTAGGTAATTAATTAATCAAATTCTAATTAATTCAGCTAGTTATTTATATGATTCTCTATCAGTATTATGTGTGCAGCATACGCTAATTAACATGATTTTACTTGGGCAAACAGGATGCACGCACAAGCTTTAACATTGGCCATGTTGTCTGGAGTAGCAGTTTATCATTACTATGACAAAAATAGCAAAGACCAGCTCCACAAGTAATATGCTCTGCAACCACCACCATCACCACCACTGCGGCTGCGTGAATTGATTATGCAAGCAGTTTTCTATGCTTCAGTTTTAAGGAATAAGTATATGTAGAATTTTCCTAGACTCTCTGTCAAATATATATGGAAACATTGGCGCTTGTCTTCTGTTTAGTTTAAGCTTTGTAGTCTGGATTGCCAAAGACTTGCCGCTCATATGCTTCGTTTTCGACATCCAATTTGCAAATTGTTGTGCTTTTCAAGGCAGTTTGTTAGTTCCAAATGCAACACGCATAACATACAAATATATTTTTTTCCCCCTCCCTCCTTCAATATTTCATGGTAAATCCGGATTGCTAACTTGAGAAATCAAATAAAACAAAAACGTGAATTTGCTTCCGAAGCTCCTTTATATTCCATGCATGAAAGTTCTTTATCAAAAAAATTAAAGGCTAATCATATAAACCTCCTTTCGTGAGACTCGTCTGAACTAGACTGTGCTTTACATAGTTATTAAGACATTCTTACCAGTTTTTGTCCCGTGCCTTGATTTGACCTTTACATTACTGAAATCCCGTGTTTCACTAGTTCGGTTAGATTTAACCAAAATCATTGCTACACAAGTTTTAAACGAAAAACATTGCTCCCTCTATCCCAATTCATGTGATGTAGTTCGAATTTCCTAAGTCAAGCAATTTTTTCTTTAATTTTTTATACTATGTTTTAAATATTTTGAATTGTTAATTATTAAAAAACTTATAGTGCTTTTATATAGTTTTTGATTTTCTAAATTTTGTTTCAAAACAATTAAATATTCGAATTGTATCACATAAATTGGAATAAAGGGAATATTGTAATAATTTGATTCGTAAATTTTGGCGTTCCAGATCCCCGTTTTAGTTTATGGTACTACTATCATGTATTACTATGTGCCGATGTTGTATCTCAGAAAAGAAAGGAGCTGAAAACCTCCAGAAATCAACTTCTTTGCCATAATCAAGTTCTTCACGCTGAATGTATGATCATACAATACCATCCAATATAAATATCATAAAACATGAAAATAAACCAGAACCAACGATTATCACGACAAAAGAAAATTTTAAGGGTACTCTATTACTTAAATGGTCACTCAAAGTAATGTCATCTTATTTTGTAATAGAAAAGTTACTTAACCATATTTCTCAAACTTTTGATTGTCAAATACTTATTTTATCTTCTAAATTATCAACTTTAATTCTTTTTTATTTTACTATTTTAATATTACGATTTTTTATCTACATCATGGACTTACCTATAAAACAAATAAATTTTATTTATAAAATAAAAAATTAGTTTTCTAGCATATAATGTCAGAATAATAATATATTTGGGCATAATTTTTTAAGAATATATAATGTATACTATAAAAATAATTTTATCTTAAATAATTATTTTTATATTACGTGCATGGAATATATATTATAAAAAAATTTCCGCTCATTTTCAATTGTGTAAATAATTTTTTGAGTTTTTGTCGTTCGAACAAATTGTTCTAATTAACTTTTTTTACTATACTCAATATTTTATTATTCCAACATTATACATGCTTAAATACTATTTTTATTTTTTTAATATAAATAAAATTTATTTATCTATAGGTTTGTCCATAATATAAATTAAAAAATAACAACAACAATAACGACCCAGTAAAAGCTCATTAGTAGGATCTGGGGAGGTTTAGTGTGATAAATTAAAAAAGAGAAAAAAATTATAATTTTAAAAAATCATAAAAATATAAAGAAGACAAAAGTTGATAATTTGGAGGGTAAAAAAGGTATTTGGCAATCAAAAGTTTGAGAAATCTGATTGATTGACCTTCTTAGTGCTATATGTATAGTTAAATGACTTTGTTGCTACAATCGAAAGAAAAATGACTTTAATAAATAATTTCGGATAGTTAAACGACCATTTGTATAATGCACTCGAAAAATTAAGCATTTGAAGTTACAATTGAAAAATAATCTTGTGATAGTGGAAGTTTCTCCTTTCTATTTAAAAACTTTCGTAGTGTACGAGGCAAAATCTATCTCTAGAGTATCTGAGCCAAGGTAAAATTATAGGAAGGATTCTCAAGTCGATGTTAGTCGAAGTGACCCAAGAAGTAGCAAAATCATTGGCCGAAGTGTCGACATGAGCCGCAGTCGAGATGTCGACAAGAGTCGTAGTCGAGATGTCAAAAAGGATCGAGGTCGAGGTTGAATATCGATAATAAGATATGTAACGACTAGTTTGTCAGGATATGATATTAAAAGGGAATATTCTAGTGAATATTCTCTGGACATGTAATATTAGGATTTCTTAGGAACATGTCCCATATAGATATAGAAAAAAGAGACAACGATAGAGACATGCGATATTCGTTTGTAAGAATACATTTCTAAAAAAAGATTCTCTCTCTCTTACTAAGTATAAACACCACCTTTTGCACTCAGATTCTTATCTATATTATTACATACTTTTCCATCATATCCGAGAATAACTCGAACATTCAAGTATTCGTCTGTCACTCATCATTGTCAGGAGGAAATACCATCTAGTTCATCTTTTATTGGGTGAATCATTCCTTATATTTACTTAAATATCATTTATTGTTATTCATTACTATTAAATGCATTGCTCATGATTTTTGGAATAGTTATCATAGTTTGACCAAATACATTTAATGTTTATTGCACCCTTGGAAGCTGCATCTAGAAATATTATTGTTAACTAAGTTTAACCCATAATTACATAAATTTAATTATTTGAACCAAGAGCTATATTTTTGCTCAAACAATTTGGCACCATCTATGGGGATTTCTTAGTTAAATTTTTAGTTTCCTCTAGATCTATGACTAACACGAGTCACTAACGTCACAAAACCCAAAATCTCCTTTCTTTATGCATATGATACCCAACATGGCAGGTAACCGACAAGAAATGATGAGAATAACAATTTGACCTCCCAACCAACCTCATAAATGTAATCAATGACATCTGTGAATGGAAGGTGAGGACACGACACCCAGTTCATCCCCTAGGCAAGACGGGTCACCACCCCCTCACTACAATATAAAAAAATCTTATAGTAAGGGAGCCTCCACGTCTGTGGGGGAAGAGACGCCCCTAGCTGTATAAAAGATTCTCAAATCGTGGTTAACTGACACACTAACCAGCGTCCTCAACATGCCCACTCGGGACACGACTAACGAAAATGCAAGGACGTGCACGATACAATAAGCGGACGAGTAGTGTAACCAGCTTTTTCCTCCAACGACAAGTATTACTCACAATACCATTGTTAGTGCAGGTGACAACGCCCTTGCAACCATTATGAAAAGGATGGGAGAAATGGAGAATGAAAACAAGGTGCTCTGAGATCAAATGAAAGAAGACCAAGAGGGTCCATCCTGGATATGAGGTATGTGGTATAGGCACAGAAGTAAAGCCTCAATTCCTGAGCTTTCCAGCTCAAAGCGCATGAAGTGTGTTCCAATAGAGAGTATCGTGCTTCGTAAGGTGTGAACTTATTACTCAGGTAGTATATGGCTCGCTCCTTTCTCCCTGTCTCGTCATGTTGTCCCAAAACAGATCCGAAATCTCCATCTAATACAAATAGATAGAGTAGCAAAGGTCTCCCAGGTTCTGGAGGGACTAGGACTGGCAGTCTAGATAGGTATTCCTTAATTTTGTTGAAATCCATCTGACAATCTTCGGTCCAACTTGTGTCAACATCTTTCCTCAACATTTTGAAAATGGTTTCACATATAACTGTAGAAGGTTCTATAAAGCAACCGATATAGTTGTGACATCATATGAAGCTCATCATGTCCTTTTTGCTATTTGGTGGTGGTAACTCTCGGATAGCCTTAACTTTGGACAAGTCCAACTCGATTCCTCGGCGACTGATAATGAATACCAGTAGCTTTCCTAGGGGAACCCCGAATGCACATTTTGTGGGGTTTAGTTTTAAGTAGTACCTCCTTAACCTGTCAAACAACTTTCTCAAGTCTGCTATGTGATCTGCGGCCCTCTTGGATTTGATAATGATGTCATCAATATATACCTCTATTTCCTTATGTATCATATCACGGAAGATGATTGTCATGGCTCTCATGTAAGTAGCCCCAACATTCTTTAGACCGAATGGCACCATCTTATAGCAGTATACACCTCATGGTGTGATGAAAGTTTTTTTCTCCGCGCCTTCTTCATCCATCAAGATCTCGTGATAACCCGCGAAGCAATCTACAAAGGATTGAAGTTCATGCTTAGCGCAATCGTCGATAAGGATATGTGTGTTTGGTAATCAAAAGTCGTCCTTGGGACTTGCTCTGTTTAAATATCGATAATCAACACATACTATGACTTTCCCATCTTTCTTCTGAACAGGTACAATGTGGGCTAACCAGGTTCAGTACTCAACTACCTTGAGGAATTTGTCCTTGATCTGCTTAGTGACCTCCTTATTGATTTTCAAGCTTATGTCTGGTTTGAATTTTTTGAGTTTCTGCTTCACTGGCCGACACATTGGATTGGTAGGCAACTTTTAAACCACTATGGATGTGCTCAGACCAGTTATGTCACCATATGACCATGCAAAGATATCCTCATATTCCTTCATAAAATGAACGTACTCCTCTTTCTCTTACGGTGATAAGTGAATGTTTATGTAAGTTTCCTTGATAGTCTCGCCATCTCCCAATTTGACTGCTTCAGTTTCGTTTAGGTTAGACCTAGGCTTATTCTCAAAGTTCCCAACCTCTCGTGATAATTTCCTTAGGTATTTCATCTTCTTCCACCGAGTAACTATCCTTATGTTACGTTGTCTCATTACATGTCACAGTCATTGGTTCCTCAGGAAAAAGATGTAGTAATGTTGTAGAAAGAGAGATGTGAAAGACAATAATAAATAGCAATGCATTGATTAAATTTTGAAAGTATCCAAAACAAGTATGGCTCGATGAATCGAGAAATTATTTTGAAAACAAAAATGCATCTAAAACTAAATTACTGAAAACATTTGAAATGCCTAGAATGGCTATAGAAATATATTAGGCAAAATGCAAAGCTACCCAGGGACTTGGTGGGCCCGGGATGGTGTGGTAGTCCAATTCCTGAGAACGGCTCCTTTCTCCACAGTCTGAATGGTGAGGCATTCTTCCTCCTATTCCTTAATTATCGCACTGGAATCCATGTCTTCACTCTCTAGGAACAAATTCCTCGGCCCAACTAAAGCTTCTTCCTCTGTTGTTCCCCATATTATATCAGCCTAGTGAAAAGTCTGACCCAGATATGGCACTGGTTGCTCGAGAGGGTAATAAGGGCCACGCCATGGAGGTGACAAATCATTATACTATTTCCATGTATACCGATATCCGAGCCCGAAGGTTGTACCATGACGTTTTAGCTGTATTGGTTTAGTAATGCCCTGGAGATTCTTCCCAAGCCCTTTGCCGGGTTCATACCTAGACCATACCTATATGCTTTCTATTTTGTTACTCCACCATTTATCTTTCTCAACTACATTGACATGTTCGATGTGGTGATAAGTTTCCCCTCCTAGCCTTCATCCATTCTCGATAACTAGGATGGTTTGACTGGTGTAAATAGGATTACTTCCATATCCATGAATGATCACCTGCTGATAGTTCCACTCTAACTTCACGGCCTGGTGTAGTGTGGAAGCCACAGCCCCAACGGCATGTATCCAAGGTCGACTCCACAGAAGATTGTATGTAGCTCATATGTCAAGCACTTGGAATTCAACATCGAACGAAGTTGGCCCCATTTGTAGGAAAAGGTTAATTTCCACAATCGTAGCCCTTTGAGACCCATGAAATTCTTTCACGTTCATATTTCCCGCCCGTATCTCATGGAAACCTTTATCCACTCTTTTTAGATTATTCAACGGACAAATATTGAGGCTTGAACCTCCATTGATCAGGACCCTGGCAATGAACATGTCTTCAAATTGTATCGTGGTATGCAGTACCTGGTTGTGATTCAACCCTTTAGGCGGTAATTCATCCTCGTGGAAGGTGATCTTATGGCTTTCCAGCACTTTCCCCACCATGTTGGCCATTTCTTCGCAAGTGATAGTATTGGGCACATAAGTTTCATTTAACAAATTTATCAAAGCATTCTTGTGCGCCTATGAATTTTGCAACAGTGATAAGATTTATATCTGAGCGGAGGGTATTATTCAGAAGATCAATGATGGAGTATTCCCTCGCCTGTACTTTTCTCCAAAGATTATCCAGTCCAGTTTCAATGACAGGTTGTTTAGCAGCAGCCTCCTTACTCGATCCTCCCATGTGTTCAGGTTTATTGATACTTCCTGTTCTGGTCATTCCTTGTGCAACATCAGATTCTTCCATTTTTGCTTTTCCATTTTGCCTTGCTTTGGCAACGTATTCCCAAGGTATGGCATTGGAATTGAAAGGAGGTGTGGTTGATACTGTCACTGTAAAATATGTGGCCATTTCTACCTTAAATGGAGCAGGTGTGGCTATAGACGGAGCTACCCTCAAATTACACCAATACACTTTCCTCAACCTCCACTGATGATTGTATATGCACCACAATATGAGTGAGTGTGACCGCAAGTTGAAAATTATCGCCTTCCCGAATAAGTCCGATTGACCCATCAGGATCCCATTCTTCATCCGTTTCTATCATATGTACCCCGTTGCCCTTATGATCTGGGAGAGGATTGTTGAGGACATTGGGTGTAGCTTCTTTGTCCTGTATGACCTTGTTATCGATCAATGTCTGGATTTTATCTTTCAATGTTCACCACTCATCAATGGTGTGCCCCTTCATACCGAAATGATATGCACAGGTTTTGTTTGGGTTGACCCATTGGGATGAGTTTTCTACTGCCTTAGCGAGAATAGGACTGACATAACCTACAACCTTCAACCTTTCGTACAATTGGTCGATGGGTTCAGCAATAGCTGTGTATTATCTGGATGGTTTGCGATCAAAGTGAAGTCGGGGTTTCTGGTAATTTGGATAAGTTGGAGGTGAATGATAGTAGGCTGCTGAGGTGTTATAAGTATGATAGGCGGTGGCGGGTTAAGAATATCTGGGAGATGAAGGTTGGTATGTAGGTGGAGAATTTTGGTATGTGTGTGGAAATTTTGGGCCCTAAGCCACCATTACTGCCCCTAGTTCTCTTTTCTTTTATATGACATCTGATTGTAATGTTTTGTTTGTGGCTTGTAGTTCCTCGAAATTTGTCACAATCCCGCTTTTGTTACCTTCTTCAATCCTTTCTTCGAGTTTGATAATATCGGAGAACTTGTGGTTCTCAATGACCATTAGCCTTTCATAATATTGTGGGTCATGTTACCTGACAAAGAACTTGTTCATTTGTTCTTCTCCTAATGCTGGTCTGACCTTGGCTGCTTCTAACCTCCACCAAGTAACATACTCGCAGAAGGTCTTAGTTGGGTTCTTTTTTAAATTCTCAATATAGAAGACATCCGGTGCATTCTCTGTGTTGAACTAAACCGGTCCATAAATTCTGATGCCATGCTCATCCACTTGTTCCACTTCTTAGGGTTCTGGCTTATGTATCAGGACAGGGCATCTCTAGTAAGACTTCTCATGAAGAGCTTCATTTCGATACTCTCATATTTTCTGACCCACATGAGCTTGTTACAGTACGTTCTTAAATGAGCCTTGGGATCACCTGTTCCGTCAAACATTTCAAACTTGGGAGGTTTGTAACCCTCCGGTAGTTCCATATCCGATTGTATGCACAAATCCTCATAATTCAGACCTTCTACCCCTGCGCTTCCTTCGACACCCTGAACTCGAATAGTCAATTTTTTGAGTTTCTCTGCCATGTTCTTGATTAACATGTCCTTCTCAGTAGTTTCTGGTGTATAGGAGATCGGTTGAGTTGAGTGAGGCATAGTTTCCACATATATATGGTTGTTTTGGTGAGTTCCAGGGACTTGGGTGTAGTGGTGGTCGTTGGTTGAGTTTTGAGGGTCGGGAATGAGTTGTGGTATGTTCTCAGGAGTGTGATAGGTAGTGGTTGGTGGGTACTGGATTGCTCAAGTTCTCCCTGTAACTCCAGTATCATTTGTTCCAACCGCAAAACCAAATCATTTGGTGCTGGAGTATTCCGACCATCTGAAGTTTCTACATTCTCAACATTCTCCTTTCGAATACCACTTAAGTCATCCATCTTAGCTTTTCCTCTGCTTTTTGGATCACTCGGAGGCGGAGGAGGTGGAGGGCCTCTAGATCTGGTGTGATATGCTAATGTTGCCAGTATGTGCGAAACAACCTTAGGGGATGAGAATAATAAATAATAAAGAAAAATAAAAGGTAAACAAGTCAGTAAAGGTTCTGAAAAGTTTGCAGTATTTAAACACATATTGCTGGAATGTAAATTCACGTCCTAATTTGGGAGCCCAATTATGCCCGAGGTAGGCCTAGCGACAAATATATTTGGAGAAATTTAGTGCTAATAATTGCCTCATTTCAATAATGTAAAAATAGACGAGCCAAAACGATACTAAATAAGATAATGTCACTAATGGCACTTGGCCTTATAACATTTTCAAAAAGCAAGTAAACCTAATCTATTTGGTCCCAGAAGGCCCTCTACAGACTGGATGCTTTTGTCGATCAATTCCCCCAGTTCGCGCAGGTTCAGCAGTAAGAATGCCCTTTCCAAATGTCCACCTTCATTTCCCTCAGCGTTCTGGCAATCGGTGACTCTTTTTCTCATTTTCCCTTGCAATTCAATTAGACTGTACTCTAGATATTCCAGCCTTTCGCTGGATTTAACAACCCTCTCTTTCCACTCATTGATCATTTCCATGTCGGCCTTATGCTGCTCCATATGCTCAGCTTCAGACTTGCAAATTCTTTTGTGCAATTTGTTGTACTTACCCTGTGCTTTGGCAACTTCATCTATGACCCCGTTTCCTGGACCAACCCTTGGCTCGAAGATCCTTGCTATGTTATCATCCAACCATAATGGGTAAAAGAATGTATGATCTGCATGATATCGATCTTTCTCAATGGTATCCATTTTTACGATAATCTTCAAGTTCCATATGTGTTGTGCTTCATTTTTATATGGGATGGCATCACCCTGAAAATCGACTATGAAGTGACTCATTTTAGCGACTAGCGGTATGACCTGTCTCCTGCCTTCCTATTCCATAACCCTGAGAGAAGCGTAAGGGTATATGCCCCTTAACCTAATCAACACCAAGTGTGGAATATCTCTAGATCTGATGATGAACCCATCGGTGGGGAACCACTCGAACATCCATTGAAACTGGTACTAAGTTAACTTGTTGAAAAACCGCACCCATCCTACAACATCCTTAGATTGAGCAAACATGTCTGGAATATAAGTCATTCTCTTGGGATGATGAAATGCTATGTTATCATTTCACGTCCTTCGCAAAAATTCCTGATGGTATTGACCATTTTGGAGATGTTCAAGCAGCAAATTGCAACCCTCGAAGAATCTGAACCTCTTCTGATGGCATTCCATGGCCCGGTACATATCGATTCTGTCCCCTTGGATCGGGAACACTAGAATGCCCAAGAAACACACGATGAAACAAAAACCCTACGGTGAATCCAACCCAAGGAGGTGATGGAGAATTTATCATCGAAAATACGGTAAGAGCTGCTGTGGCCGTATCGTTCGTAAAGGAAGTCGAAAGGTATGTAAAGGTTTTCGGGCACTCTAGTTAACAATCATTTTTAACCCCATCGTCTTCAGAAATCCCCTAGTGGTGTGATTTTTAGGTGCCAATAAACCAGAGCTATCCCAAGGTAGCCCAACAAATCCCCATATTTCTTCCAAGAGAGGGGTGGGGTCATTTCTATGTCTCCAAAGTGGAACACTTCCCTTTCTTTTTCCCAGAACATGGTGGCATCTTCGATCAACATTTTGTTTGGTTGAAGGTCCACCAAAGAAGGCAAATTTCCTAAGACCCTTTTCATATGATTTTGGCCATTTGAAGGAAGATCCCTCCACCAATCTAGCAAAAGTGAAGGTATGCTACCGACCATGCCAAACCTGGGGACTTCGTGCCCCATTTTTTTCTGCAAAACAAAATAAGTTTAGGCCCTTTCCTCCTCCAATTTTGTCTATTTATACAACAATGATTAGCATATTGACACTTACTTCTCCAAAATTAATGCTCACAATCGTGGTTGCGTCCGTTGGGATTATGGAAAACCCGATGGACTTTTAGGTAAAGCTTGTCTTAAAGGGTTATTATGTGGAAAACATATTAACCCGGATATGTTTGACCATGATGCATGTTCAATTAATCAGAGTAAGGTTGCTATAGAGGTCTAGATTGGGACCCTCAAGCGGACAACTTGAGGGGGAAAGGCACGGAACCGTCGACTACACTGTTGATCGACTAGTTTTACCACAAATACGCCTTTCCACATTTAGTGAGGTGATATATATAGGAAGAGCGCAAACACTCATCAAGTGTAGCTATAGGATTGATTACGCGCGATTGGAGTATGATGTCGACCATGATTTATGCAACAATAAATAACATGTTGTCAAGTATTTGCACGTTTAAAAAATGATAAATACAGTATTTAAATAATTGAAAGACAGTTACAAAAAAAGAAAACAAAGAGATAAGTCAGTTTTGGGAAAATGAAATCCTAAATGCTTGAGAAATAAGCAATTAAATCCAAATAAAGGGGAAAGGGAAAGGGTTCGCATGTATTAACAGAAATAAGCATACTTAAGACTAATTCACAAAAACAAGTTCGTTATGGTAAGAGCCTAAAAATATTCCCAACAGAGTCACCATGTTGTCGCGCCCACTTTTTCCCTCGCGAAGTCTGGGTTTCTACATTAATTGGGAAAAACTCATTTCCTTTCGTTAATTGGGTATTTGAAATTGAAGAGTCTCCACTTAACGGATTAAGGTGCGTTACAGCACCTAAAGCAAGTAACTCATAAACCAATTTGCATTACCAGAATTGGATAAGGGCTCGAAAAAACCTTGAGGGAAAGGTGTTAGGCACCCCTCGTGGTCCACAACAGTAGGTCCCAGCCGAAATCAAATTATGTTAATTATTCTTATAAACAGATAAAGTAATTTAGACAAATTGGTATTACATTTAAAACAAAGAGGTAAAAAGGGTCCTAGGTTTCTTAGCCTACAGGATCACATATGTACAATACCCAGTAAACCTTCCTCAACTAGAGGGGTTACACGTGGCATTAGAGCACAGGTCATCATATCCCTTTACTACCCAATTACCCTCCCCTTAGCGGTTATATAAGCGGTTTTAATTAGACGAAATCTGTGCGTGCATTGCCGTCTCTTCCTTGTAGTCCCGGAGGTGTTTAGGACCTCTAATTTTAGGTAGTTCTAGACTCTCCTATGCTGTTTAAAAGGGAAAATCTATGCGACAAAAAAGAACAAGTAGGACTGTCAAGTAAGAAACAATTAAGGGGATCATGTTTACCTCCACAAATAAACAAACAATTAGCACGTCTCAAACAGTAGATTTCATATATTTCAGAAAGGTCCTAGAACATGATATCTATGTGAGCATGAAAAGCAGAGAATGTGCAGCATTGTGTTAAGGCGAAGCAATAGAGACCTAATCAGTTTGCCTACTAATTTTAGAACCTGTTGCCTACAGTTTCACAGTTTTTATTAAACCTTGATTACCTATAGGCTTGCCTTGGCGTGGATCTGTAATACCCTATAAATATGTTGTCTAAATGCAACCAAAATTCTGGGAATCAGTTTAAAATAGTTAGAACTTATTAAGTCCTATAGGCATGCTAGTCTAGGTGCTGAATATTACATTACAGAAATGGTTTATACACACTTATCTCTATGACACCTAAGTGTTGGGATTGTTTTTAAGCATTTTTTATACGCAAGATAGTTATTGATTTAGGCGGTGTAGACATGGTTTAAAAGCAAAATACAGTCCTAAAGCAGTATCTCTAATGCAGAGAAAGAATGGATGTTTTTATTATGTAGAATTATAGCAGTAACTTAATAACATGATTTATAGATGATCATGATTATGCAGAAATAGAATTTCGTAACAAATGAGGTAGTGTGCCTATAAAATGTTGTCCAGTATGCCAAGTGATCCTAAAAGCATGGTTTCTAATGCAAGTAAAAACATTATAAACCTAAAGCATGATTTCTAATGCAAGTAAATATAATATAGACCTAAAGGCATGATTTCTACCCAGTTCACCACAAAAATCATATAAGAATCCCCCCTTTTACTAATTTCCCCAATAACCGTTTACAAAGATTACCATTACAGACCATAAGTGAATAAATTACATAATAAATATAAACTATATTGTAGGGATCCTGACATAGGCCCAAAGGGAACCTAGAAGTACCAGGCCTTCAAAATAGTCCAAGGTGTCATAGTCCATAGTATCCAATGAGGTATCGTAGTGCGTCAAAGTTCCCAATGACCTCAAGGACCTCGGGTAATACTCACACCAAGATCCTTATAAATAAAGAAGTAGTTATGTGCGGTGTGGAAGGGCCAGCCCCAGTGTGCTAGAGTTCGGAGGAATATCATGGATTCCTATGTAGTACGCACATTGGAGGGGCAGAACTTAAATAATCTAAGAGTAGAAGTGAGAGGGCTTGACATAGTTGGAAGAACTTAGTAAAAATAGTATAGAGGTAAAAAATTTAGGAGTGAAAAGATATTTCAGGAATGGAAACAGTTTTAAGAAAAATCTAAGAGTTAAAATAGTTTTGGAAGAAATTCAGAGGAAAAAAAAAGATTCAACAAACAACCACACAATCACAAAACTTAGAGTGACCAGATTCAAAGTAATTTATTACTTGAATCTAAGTGAAGACAAAAAAGTTTACAAACATGGATCAGGGGGGTTGGTAACATAGGGAGCTTAAATCAGAAACATATGAACATGGATAAGAGGGAAAACATATTGATCAACAAGTACACAGAACAAGCATGGATTGATTGACAACCAGTGACCAAATTCATAGTATTAGAATACAAACTACCGATTCAGAGTATTAACACAGAAATTATACTTAAAGCTAAAGTGATAATAGACATTAGAGCATAGAGATAGAATGCAGGAATATCCATATTGAGTAGGAAGTTCGCCAGCATGGGTAGTCTTGCCTATGTTCCGGTCAGCCAAAGACCGCTTGCTTTGGATATTCAAGCTTTGTCCAATCGGCTGGTGAGGTTGGACATTTTTGAGCCTAGCAGAGTGTTAGCTTGCACGGTCGCTCGTTCTTCATTATTAGAGTGTATCCGTGATCGGCAGTTTGATGATCCCCATTTAGGTGTCCTGAGAGACACGGTGCAGTGTGGAGGTGCCTCGAAGGAGACTTTAGATGATGATGGTGTTTTGAGATTGCAGGGGCGAGTTTGTGTGCCCAATGTTGATGGGATTCGAGAGTTGATCTTAGTGGAAGCCCATAGTTCGCGGTATTCTATTCACCCGGGCGCCGCGAAGATGTATCAAGACTTGCGGCAGCATTATTGGTGGCATAGGATGAAGAAAGATATTGATGCATATGTGGCTAGGTGTCTGAATTGTCAGTAGGTCAAGTATGAGCATCAGAGGCCTGGTGGTTTGTTTTAGAGGATTAAGTTTTCCGAGTGGAAGTGGGAGAGGATTACCATGGATTCCGTTACTGGACTTCCGGTGACTCGGAAGAAGTTTGATTCTATTTGGGTCATTGTTGATAGGCTGACTAAGTCAGTGCATTTCATTCCTGTTGCCACCACCTATTCATCGGAGAGATTGGCTGAGATCTACATCTGGGAGATTGTTCGCCTTCATGGGGTTCCGGCATCTATCATTTCGGAACGGGGTACGCAGTTTACCTCGCGCTTTTGGAGAGCAGTTCAGCAGGAGTTAGGCACCCAGGTTCAGTTGAGCACAACATTCCATCCTCAGACGGACGGTCAGTCCGATAGGACTATTCAGATATTGGATGATATGCTCCGAGCCTGTGTCATTGATTTTGGAGGCTCTTGGGACCAATTTTTGCCTTTAGCAGAGTTCACCTACAACAACAGCTACCAGTCCAACATTCAGATGGCTCCATATGAAGCGTTGTATGGTAGGTGATGTCGGTCTCTAGTCGGATGGTTTGAGCTGGGAGAGGCTCGGTTATTGGGTACACATTTAGTTCAGGAGGCCTTGGATAAGGTCAAGATCATTCAGGAGAGGCTTCGTTCAGCTCAGTCACAGCAAAAGAGTTATGCGGATAGTAAGGTTCGAGATGTAGCTTTCATGGTTGGTGAGTGGGTCTTGCTCCGAGTGTCACCTATGAAGGGCATGATGAGATTCGGGAAGATGGGCAAGCTTAGCCCTAGGTTCATTGGGCCATTTGAGATTCTTGATCGTGTGGGAGAGGTGGCTTACAGACTTGCCTTGCCACCTAGCTTGTCAGTCGTGCATCCAGTGTTTCATGTGTCTATGCTTTGGGGGAATCACGATGATCCTACCCACGTGTTAGATTTCAGAACTGTCCAGTTCGACAAGGATCTGTCCTACGAGGAGGAGACGGTAGCTATTCTAGACTGGCAGGTTCGACAGTTAAGGTCGAAGGGTTTTCCTTCAGTGCGTGTCGAGTGGAGAGGTCAGCCTCATGAGGCATCGACCTGGGAGGCGGAGTCTGATATGCGGAGCCGTTACCCTTATCTATTTCCTGACTCAGGTACTTCTTTCTTTTGTCCGTTCGAGGATGAACGGTTGTTTTAGAGGTGGAGGATGTGACGACCCAAAGGGTCATCACCTATTTCCTCATTCGTTTCGTGCTTCTGAGGCCTTGAAAACCTCACTTTTATTTGCCTCGATTTGCGTGCGCAATTTGGGCGTGTAGCCGGAAGGCTTAAATATGAATTCTGTGTGAAAAATGATGAATTTTATAATAATATGGTTAAAGTTGACTTCGGTGAACATTTTTGGTAAACAGACCCGGACTCGTGATTTGATGGTCCCAGAGGGTCCGTAGGAAAATATGGGACTCGGGCATGTGCCCGGAGTCAAAATCCGAGGTCTAGAACCCGAGTAAAAGAATTTTTCTGTTAAATTATTTTTCTGAAATTGTTAAGAAAAATGGAAATGAAAATTGATTAAAATACTATGGTATCGGGTTCATCTTTTGGTTCCGACGCCCGGTACAAGTCTTATATATTGTTTAAGCGCTTTCTATGAAGTTTGGTTGAAAACGGACGTCGTATGACGTGTTTCGGACTATAAGTTCCAAATTTGAAAGTTTATGAAACTTAGAAGAAAATCATTTGTTTTGAGGCTTGATTCTATGTATATGATGTTATTTTCGCCATTTGATCGCGCGAGTAAGTCCGTAGGATGTTTATGAAGTTGTGTGCATAATTGGTTTGGAGCATCGAGGGCTCGGAAGAGTTTTGGATAGGCATTGGATTGCATTTCTCATTGTTGAAAAACTTGGTGTGCTTCAGTTCTGCAGGCTTCGCAATTGCGAAGCCAGCACTCGCAAATGCGAGTTTTTTTTTATCACAAATGCGAAATATCCCCTGGGAAGCTTCCTTCGCAAATGTGAAGAAATCGATCGCAAATATGATGCCCACCTTTAGCCTCAATCTTCGCAAATGCGAACATTTGTCCGCTATTGCGATATTGAACCTTCGCAAATGCGGCCTGTTTTTCGCAAATGCGAACCTTCCAGTATCCTTCATAGTTCGCAAATGTGAACTCAACTACGCAAATGCGAACTCAACTTCGCAATTCCCATATTTGGTCGGGGATCGCAATTGCGAACCCCTGTTCGCAATTGCGACATCAGAGACCTGCATTTTTCATTCTTAGTCGAATTTTCACCTCATTTTTCATATCTCTCAAACCCAAACACCCATTGGAGATTTTTCAAGAACCCTTTCTTCTCCAACCCATTTGTAAGTTGATTTTCACTTAATTTCTTCAATCTTTAACATC
>MU779191.1:0-61228 GCA_026770625.1 Nicotiana glauca | reverse complement strand
CAGAGTGGTTCTTCAGACTCTGAAGGATAGTCAGTTGTATGCTAAGTTCTCGAAGTGCAAGTTCTGGTTGAGTTTAGTTGGATTTCTGGGTTATGTAGTATCAGCAAAGGGTATTCAGGTAGACCCGAAGAAGATTGAGGCAGTCAAGAATTGGTCTCGACCAGCTTCAGCGACTGAGATTCAGAGTTTCTTAGGGTTAGCAGGTTATTACCGTCGGTTCATGGAGGGGTTTTCATCTATAGCAGCCCCGATGACCAGATTGACCCAGAAGGGTGCCCAGTTCAGGTGGTCAGACGAGTGCGAGGAGAGCTTTCATAAGCTCAAGACAGCTCTGACTACAGCACCTATATTGGTTTTGCCCACAGGTTCATGGCCTTATTCAGTTTATTGTGATGCTTCCCATATTGGGCTTGGTGCAGTATTGATACATGATGGCATAGTCGTAGCTTATGCTTCGAGGCAATTGAAAATCCACGAGAAGAACTATCCAGTCTATGATTTAGAGTTGATAGCCGTTGTTCATGCTTTGAAGATTTGGAGGCATTATCTGTATGGTGTGACGTGTGAGGTGTACACGGATCACAAGAGCCTTCAGTACTTGTTCAAGCAAAAGGAGTTGAATTTGAGGCAGAGGAGGTGGTTGGAGTTGTTGAACGATTATGATGTTACTATTTTGTACCACCCGGGGAGAGCCAATGTGGTGGCCGATGCATTGAGTAGGAAGTTCGCCAGCATGGGTAGTCTTGCCTATGTTCTGGTCAGCCAAAGACCGCTTGCTTTGGATATTTAGGCTTTGTCCAATCGGCTAGTGAGGTTGGACATTTCTGATCCTAGCAGAGTGTTAGCTTGCACGGTCGCTCGTTCTTCATTATTGGAGTGTATCCGTGATCGGCAGTTTGATGATCCCCATTTGTGTGTCCTGAGAGAGACAGTGCAGCGTGGAGGTGCCACGAATGTGACTTTAGATGATGATGGTGTTTTGAGATTGCAGGGGCGAGTTTGTGTGCCCAATGTTGATGGGATTCGAGAGTTGATCTTAGTGGAGGCCCATAGTTCGCGGTATTCTATTCACCCGGGCGCCGCGAAGATGTTTCAGGACTTGCGGCAACATAATTGGTGGCGTAGGATGAAGAAAGATATTGTTGCATATGTGGCTAGGTGTCTGAATTGTCAGTAGGTCAAGTATGAGCATCAGAGGCCTGGTGCTTTGTTTCAGAGGATTGAGCTTTCCGAGTGGAAGTGGGAGAGGATTACCATGGATTCCGTTACTGGACTTCCGGTGACTCGGAAGAAGTTTGATGCTATTTGGGTCATTGTTGATAGGCTGACTAAGTCAGCGCATTTCATTCATGTTGCCACCACCTATTCATAGGAGAGATTAGCTGAGATCTACATCTGGTAGATTGTTCGCCTTCATGGGGTTCCGGCATCTATCATTTCGGACCGGGGTACGCAGTTTACCTCGCGCTTTTAGAGAGTAGTTTAGTAGGAGTTAGGCACCCAGGTTCAGTTGAGCACAGCATTCCATCCTCAGACGGACAGTCAGTCCGAGAGGACTATTCAGATATTGGAGGATATGCTCCGAGCCTGTGTCATTGATTTTGGAGGCTCTTGGGACCAGTTTTTGCCTTTAGCAGAGTTCGCCTACAACAACAGCTACCAGTCCAGCATTCAGATGGCTCCATATGAAGCGTTGTATGGTAGGTAATGTCGGACTACAGTCGGATGGTTTGAGCCGGGAGAGGCTCGGTTATTGGGTACAGATTTAGTTCTGGAGGCCTTGGATAAGGTCAAGATAATTCAGGACAGGCTTTGTTCGGCTCAGTCGTGGAAAAAGAGTTATACGGATCGTAAGGTTCGAGATTTAGCTTTCATGGTTGGTGAGTGGGTCTTACTCCGAGTGCCGCCTATGAAAGGCGTGATGAGATTCGGGAAGATGGGCAAGCTTAGCCCTAGTTTCATTGGGCCATTTGAGATTCTTGATCGTGTAGGAGAGGTAGTTTACAAACATGCCTTGCCACCTAGCTTGTCAGCCGTGCATCCAGTGTTTCATGTGTCTATGCTTTGGGGGTATCACGACGATCCTACCCACGTGTTAGATTTCAGAACTGTCCAATTCGACAAGGATCTGTCCTACGAGAAGGAGCCGGTAGCTATTCTAGACCTGCAGGTTCGACAGTTGAGGTTGAAAAGTTTTCCTTCAGTGCGTGTCGAGTGGAGAGGTCAGCCTCCTGAGGCATCGACCTGGGAGTCCGAGTCTGATATCCGGAGCCGTTACCCTCATCTATTTCCTGACTCAGGTACTTCTTTCTTTTGTCCGTTCGAGGATGAACGGTTGTTTTAGAGGTGGATGATGTGACGACCCAAAGAGTCATCACCTGTTTCCTCAATCGTTCCGTGCTTCCGAGGCCTTGAAAACCTCACTTTTATTTGCCTCGATTTGCATGTGCAGTCTGGGCGTGTAGCCGGAAGGCTTAAATATGAATTCTGTGTGAAAAATGATGAATTTTATATTAATATGGTTAAAGTTGACTTTGGTCAAAATTTTTGGTAAACAGACCTGGACCCGTGATTTGACGGTCCCAGAGGGTCCGTAGGAAAATATGGGACTCGGGCATGTGCCTGGAGTCGAAATCCGAGGTCTAGAGCCCGAGTAAAAGAATTTTTCTGTTAAATTATTTTTTTGAAATTGTTAAGGAAAATGGAAATGAAAATTGATTAAAAGACTATAGTATCGGGTTCGTATTTTGGTTCCGACGCCCGGTACAAGTCTTATATATTGTTTAAGCACTATCTGTGAAGTTTGGTTGAAAACGGACGTCGTATGACGTGTTTCGGACTATAAGTTCCAAATTTGAAAGTTTATGAAACTTTGAAGAAAATCATGTGTTTTGAGGCTTGATTCTATGTATATGATGTTATTTTGGCGATTTGATCGCGCGAGTAAGTTCGTAGGATGTTTATGAAGTTGTGCGCATAATTGCTTTGGAGCCCCGAGGGCTAGGAAGAGTTTTGAATAGGCATCGGATTGCATTTCTCATTGTTCAAAAACCTGGTGTGCTTCAGTTCTGCTGGCTTCGCAATTGCGAAGCCAGCACTCGCAAATGCGAGTTTTTTATCGCAAATGCGAAATATCCCCTGGGCAGCTTTCTTCGCAAATGCGATGCCCGCCTTTAGTCTCAATCTTCGCAAATGCAAATATTTGTCTGCTATTGCGATATTGAACCTTCGCAAATGCGCCCTATTTTTTGCAAATACGAACCTTCCAGTATCCTTCATAGTTCGCAAATGCGAACTCAACTTCGCAATTCCCATATTTGGTCGGGGATCGCAATTGCGAACCCCTGTTCGCAATTGCGACATCAGAGACCTGCATTTTTCATACTTAGTCGAATTTTCACCTCATTTTTCATATCTCTCAAACCCAAACACCCATTGGAGATTTTTCAAGAACCCTTTCTTCTCCAACCCATTTGTAAGTTGATTTTCACTTAATTTCTTCAATCTTTTAACATCATTTATCATGTTCTCATCTTAAAATCAAGTTTTTTCATGGGTGAAAATGGGGATTTTGGGTAGAACCTAGATTTTCTTAAAATTGGGGATTTGGACCTAAATTTGAGGTCCGATTTCAAAACAAATCATAGATATGAACTCGTAGGGGAATGGATAACCGGGTTTTGGTTCGAACCTCGGGTTTTGACCACGTGGGCCCGGGGGTGTTTTGGGAATTTTTGAGTAAAACTTTGGGAAATTTATTGTTATGCATTCAAGTTGATTCAATTAGCATTTGTTGATACATTCAAGCAATTTGTGACTAGATTCGAGTGGTTTCGTGGTAAATTCGAGGGGTAAAGCTATACTAGAGGCTTGAGTGGATTTTTAGAGCAATTGAGGTAAGTGTTTGATCTAACTTTGGCTTGAGGGAATAAGATTAGAGTATTATAAATTGTTAATTCCTAAATGATCGAGTACGGTGTATAGGCATGGTGACGAGTACCTATACACCGGTGTCTAGCATGACCGTGGGGCTTTGTTGGTACTTGTTTTGGTATGCTTTGGGACTCTTCCAAGCTAATTAATGATTTTCTACATAATGTGAAAAATTTGAGGATTCATTATGAATTGTGAATTATTTGGAGCGTTGGCTCAAACGATAAAATACTATTAAGTAAGAAATGAAAGAATTGTAAAGAGATGTGATTATCTCCCTTCCCGGGATGTGTAAGTTGTTGTTATTGCTCCCTTGCCAGGATTTAGCTGTTTAATTGTGTTTTTCCCTTGCCGGGACATTTCTTGTTATTATTAATTTTCCCTTGCCCATTTGGTTGTGATTGCTGCTTGGGTGAGGAAGAGTGATGATGCACGAAGGGTCATCCCGTGCCATTGTTGATTATATTGCACGAAGGGTCATTCCGTGCCATTGTTGATTATATTATGCACGAAGGGACATTCCGTGCCATTGTTGATTATGTTATGCATGAAGGGTCATTCCGTGCCATTGATTGATTATATTTGCACGAAGGATCATTCCGTGCTATGAAATGAGAGTTATGTGAGGAAAGCACGAAGGGTGATGCCGTGCATTTTATTTGATTGTTTTGGGTGAGGATGAGAGTAAAAGCACGAAGGTTGATGCCGTGCAACTGTTGGATTCTTGTCTCTGTTAATTACTGTTGTGCCTTGTTTCTTATTTAAGTTAATGACTTTTATATCCAGATTGTACTCCCCCATAGCATGTTTCCCTCCCTTTTAACTGTTTAGTTTTGGTATTCTTCCCTTTTATTGCACATATATGTATAGAACTGTACAGGTTGATTGGTAGTCCTGTCTAGCCTCGTCACTACTTCGCCGAGGTTAGGCCAGACACTTACCAGCACATGGGGTCGGTTGTGCTAATGCTACACTTCTGTGATTTTTGCACAGATCACGGTACCGGAGCAACTTTTGGATCATAGCAGTAGTACGTTGAGTGAAGCTGACTTCAGTCAAGGGACTACGAGGTAGCCTAGCTGGCGTTCGCAGGCCAAAGTCCCTCTCTATATTTCTATTTGTTTTCATTGTACCGAAATAGACATTATGTATTCTTTTCATTCGGACTTGTTTGTAGCACTCTTTAGAGGTTCGTGAGATAGCGACTCCAGTTCTTGGGTAGTGAAATATTTAACTTCCGCATTGTTGGTTTCTAGTTATTTATGTTACAAAATTTTTCTGCTTTATTTAAAAGTTTATTTTGCTATTACTGTTGTGTTGTTATCCAAAAAGATTTTAAATGCTTGGCTTGCCTAGCTCCGACAGTAGGCGCCATCACGACTCTCGATGGTGGAAAATCCGGGTCGTGATACTTTCCCTTTTCTGTTTGTATTTGATACTAACTTATTGCAGGTGTTAGATCGAGGCGTCGAGGAAACCTTTTAACAAGAAAAAATCTTAGGTTTTAAAGAACGCATTGCACTCTTTTTCCCTTATTCTGTTTTTTATCCCAAATGGGATTTTCTAGTGAGGTTTTTAAAGATGCAACAATTATGTGCTACTTGAGAAAAATTCAACAGTATCCAAGGTTTCTTATCAATCAACCTCGAATACTGGGGGGAATCACCCTCGGAGGTTATATTTTCAAGAAAAATACTTCATGCCAAAGGGTCTTGATAGGTAAACTATTTAATAGGCCAAACGATCGAGTGAACTGTGCCCATATACATTAGTCGGGCCCAATGGCAAAACATGTACACATGTATCGCTTATTTGAGGAAGCATTCTATATCAAACACTTTGTATCTCAAAGAAAATTTGCTACTACACTCCATACTTATGATTTTGTGAAAAATGGCTCAAGGGCCAAGCACAAATACACTCGAACACTCGGGGACTGTACAAAGTCACAAGACCTGAAACAAGCACCCCCTGACGTAAAGGCTAAGGCCATCATACTCAAGGATTGACATTTCAAAAAAGTTTAAAATGTTATCGAGGAATAAGTCCAAGAGGCATACCCGAAGGCTTCGGCCAAAATAACGCGGCTCAGAGACGTCCGAATTCTACAATAAACAACAAGCCTTCTAATACTTTGAAAAATTGGTTAAAATAGGCTACCCTCGGAAAATTATAAAATGGCTTCGACAAAATCAGCCCTCGAAAAACCCTAAGAGGTATCCAAATTATCCTAACATTAACGTGCTAAGGCGCAAAGAGCAAAGGGGTTCCAATCGACATCGGACCCCCACCAAATGGAGAAAAAAACACCTGCTAAGGCATAAAGAAATTTTTACTAAGTCTTTTTAGCCGAAAAGGGGAAAATAATAACCATCTTTCAAAGGCCATATCAGCCCAACCTAAGAGAACCTAAGGTCCAAAACATTTAGAGTTCTAGACCTTGTTCTCACTCAACTCGGACCTAAGGGTCCCATCATCCCGAGCTCGCACATAATCAACTTAAGCACAGCTCGAGGATTCATCAAGATACCTTAAGAGGTATTCTAGTATAAGTTCAAATCTTGCCCATTTATTACTAAAAAAGCTAAGGGTTTGTTTTACTCTGATTTCGAGCCAATACTCACTCTATTATTGAAGTTATAACATCAAAAAATTTCACAAAACGAAAACAAAGTGGACTTTACCACAAATCAAAGATGGAGCAGGAAGAAAAGAATTTTTTTTAATACATAGAAGGTATTTACAATTCCCATAAGGGTCCTTACACAAAAAAACAAAAAAAGGGCCTACTCTACTTTGGGAGCCGCATCTTAGGGAGCTGCATCTTCGGGATCCATCTCCTCAGGGACCTTATACTCCTCTCCTCCACTGTCAAATCCACTAGAGGAGTCTTCATCATCGCAGAGTAAAGCTACAACCTCTTCCTCCAAAGCTTTTGCATTCTCGATAACAGCTAAGAGGTCAAAGCCACGAGCGTGCACTTCCTCGAGAGTCTATCTCCATGATTGTCACCTTGTATGATCGACAACACATGACAATTTGACTTTAGCAACAATAGAGATCTCCTGTGCCCGAATGTTGGAGGCCTTGGCATCAGCTCGATAAGAGGCCACAAATGCCTCTATCTCAGAATTAGCCTTTGCAAGTTCGGCGGCAGACTTAGCTTCGAGCTCCTAAATCTTCCGAATCCGGGCTAAGCTTTCTCCTTTCACATTTTGAAACTGTCATTCAACTGAATTCAGCTGGGCCCAAAGTGTGTCTTTCTCCGAGGCAAGATGATCCATATGTTGTTTCCACCCCAGGGTCTCGGCCTCTTTCGTCTTGACCTCCTCTCGAAGCTACTCCACCAGCTCACCCTTCAGTTGTGCCTGCAAAGTCAAAGTGTCAATCGCTAAATCAAATGAATACCTAACAAACTCCCAAAAGTTACAATACCTGCTCGATGAGCTCAGTCTATTCATGATGAGCCCTCGCCAGTTCAGCTCGGAGATCACTGATCTCCTCCTCTTTTTGAACGTAGAGGAGTTTGAGGCTGTCCTTATCTTCCATGAGTGTTGATACCCAATTTTTCACTTGTATATTTCTAAATATACGTAAATACTTTCAAAATATTGTACATGCATGTACAAACATGCACAAGTATTTTTCTAATTTTTCAATCATTTTTAAAGGCCTTAAATCAATTTATTTCTATATTTTTAATTATATAAATATTTAATAATTATCCCTTATATTAATTTACGATGATTTAATCATCTAAATTCATCAGTTATTCTCATATAAGTATTCAAATATCTTATTTGCATTTTTACAATTACATTTGCATTTTAATACTATTATTGCATATTTTGCAAAATAGCCCATACATATGCATAACTACATTATCTATACAGAAAATGAATTGTTATATTTTATAATGTTATGTAATTATTTTAAATCATCTTCATACATAAAAATCATTTTTATCACTATTAACTATTCTTACAAATAACATTTACTAATTAATTGGGTATTTAACAAATAGCCCTTTTAATTATGTTTTAATTAAATTGCACCATCCGAATATTTTAAAATAACATCTCAAAACCCCCAAGCCCAACTTTGCACCTACCTAACCCAAAGACTTGGCCTAATCGTGGCCATTGATCTCTAAGATCAACGGTCCACATTATTTCTTACTATTTTTAATCCTAAGCCTAACCCTAACCCCCAATTTCCCCTCTCTTTCGTCGTCATTACTTTCCCTAACCTCTCTATTCTCTCTCAAACACCCCATAAAACCTAGCCGTCATCACTTATAAAACTCCCCGTCCATGGTGTTCGGCTTCATTGATTTATGAGAGAATCTCAAAGAGATTCAACCGGGTTTTCTCGAAATCTGTCTCACAAGCCTATCCTTGGCCATTCTCGTTTGTGAGTACAGTTTCTCACCTATTTTGGGTTTGAATCTATGTTTTTGGACCGATTTTCTTTCATCTCTGCTATTTTCGAAAACCCTAGTCTTATAGCTACCCGGGTCTGTCCAGATCCTTGTAGATCTGGAGGGTTTTAAGTGTTATTTGATATTTTTCATCAAAAATCTTATACTTTTGTTATTACTATTCTGATTTAAGTGCTTCTCTGAAATTAGGGTTCTCGTCCCAAGTTTCTTCAAAATGTTTTCTTTTTCAAACTTTCAAGTGTTTAATCTAATTATCCTTACTCGTTTGGTTAATTTTGTGTAGGTTCTTTAAACCCTAGGTCTTAATCTATTATTGCACTGAATTCTTTAATTTTATTCCCGTTATTTGTTTATTTCTGTCAACCCAATATACTGATTGATTTTTGTTGGGGATTGGAATCATATTTTTCTATTAAAATCAGTATTTTCTATGATTTTACCTATTTCCTTATTTGCGACCTTGATTAGTTACAATTTCCTTAATTCAACTATTAGTATGGTTTGGAGATCTGATTGATTCCTATATGGTATGAGGTTGATCTCTTGCCTTATTTGATCCCTAGTTCTGTACCTTTAATTGACCCTCCCCAATTTAAGGGGTCTTATGATTTCTCTATAGGAATTGATTCCCTAATTAGCTGATTGATTTTATTTGATTACCCTTGTTTTATGAACTGTGATTTCCTCTTAACCTTATTTGTTTTACCTCGCTAAGTACTATATATACTCTCATTACTGATTCATCAAAACACGAACATATTTAAGAAAACACACACATACAAAAAAAATTTCTCTCAAAACCTTTCTACTACTTGTGTTCATTGCACTGCCTAGCCGGCTGAAAGCCAAGGCTAGACCATTGAGTTCTACATATTCATCTTCTGTTTACCATGTTTAACTGGTATGCCCCTATTCCTAATGGCGTTCATTATACTATAAAGTTTGAACCTATGTGATCTCTCGTCTGTTGCTTTACTTCTGTTGAATCCATCACTCTTCAATATTTCGATTAGCATGTCTACTTCTATGTTTAACTCTGTATCCTTCATGTTTGTTGCTTTAATCATCATGTCTAGTTCTGTGTTTAAGCTTCAATCCTGTCCTGTTTATTTTCTTAAACCAACATGCTTACTTAGCCATTTAAACTTATTTTTACTGCCCATTGGGCTCACTTAGTACAACCACTTCTGTGTAATTAAACCCCTACCATTTTTATGGAGTAGCATAACTAATCATGCATTTAAGTTCTATGTCATTCTTGTCTACTGTTTTAAGTCAGTATGAGTCCTTCCAATCTATCTAGTGTTATGTAATCTGCCTCTTTAAACTTATGTGCTTACTGTCTATTGCTTCTAGTTAGCATCATTAAGTCATATTGAGTGCTATGGAATTTGGCTGTCATAATATGTCAATTTTCTTGATGTTAATCAACATACTTTTGTTTTTTGATTAGATTCATGTGTCCTGGGTTAAGGATTTCTATGTTCCTAAGCCCATGCTACCCCTTATCTGTATAGTTGTTCCCAGGATGTTATATGCCTGCCTAGTGTTAACAAATGAACTAAGATAAATTTGGGCAATATGAATCACTGCTTTGTGACTGTGTTTCTTTTTGTCTGCTAAAACCTTTGTTTACAGAATGCTTCTTAACTATTTTAATTTCTGAACTGTTTTCACTTCTGAGTTGTTTTCACTTTTGATCTATTTTCACTTCTGAGCTGTTTTCACTTCTGAACTTTGTTACTTCTGAACTGTTTTCTTAAAACTATTTCTACTCTTTCAATCACTATCTTCCACTCCCACTCTTAGAATATCTAGGATCCTGCCCCTCCAGTGTGAGCATTTCCTAGGAGTCCATTAGACTCCTCCGAACTCTGACACACCGGGGTTGGCCCTTCCACACTACACAAAAAATGTTTCTCTTTAAAATGAGTCTTGGTGTGAGAATTGCCCGGGGTCCCTGAGGCCCTTGGGAACTTTGACGCACCAGGATACTCTCTTGGATACTATGAGATGTTGTGACACTTTATACTTGGTTAAAGGTCAGGTTTTCCAAGTTTACTTTTGGACCTATCCAGGCTCCCTATACTTTAGCAGTATCATTTCTGTAATTTATTCATTTTAGATTTGTAATAACAATACTTGTAAAATAGATATTGGAGATATTAGTAAACTGGGAGGTACTTTATATATATTTTGTGGGAAAATCGGGAATAAATTATGCTCTTAGTACTGTTATGATTATCTACCTGCATTAGAAACCATGCCTATAGGTTGTTGTGTGCATTAGAAAACATTCTTATCGGTTCATCATGTTATTTGCTCTAAATTATATTTTATGCATGTTCACATCCGTGCTAGAAATCTTGTCCCTAGGTTGTTGTTAATTCAGCCTTAACAACCATGTTCATAAATTATCCTATGTGCATTAGAAACCATGTTCTTGGACTTTTATTGCTATCATCTAGATATCATACTTGCAGTCAAATTGTATAAAAATGAGTTTCTTCAATAACAATGATGTCTATAAGAAATAAGTAAAAAAGTAGTCCCAACACCTAGATATCAGGCTTATAAGTAAAACTAGTTTTGTAAGGTTTGTAATTATTTTTCAGCATATAGACATCATGTCTATAATACCTAATGGACCAAACTGCCTACATAAAATCGTTTACTGGTTTATTGTGGTTCTGATTAATGATTAGATATCATGTTTATAGGACATTTCTGATCAACCCCTAGGAAAGTCTGTAGGACAACTAAAATCTTGAAATTATAAAACTATGCTTTCTTTAACTGTTTGTGGACTGTCCATATTCAGCAAATCCTAAAATCAGTAGGCAAACTAATTAGATATCTTCTGCATCGCTTTAATAAAAAAACACTACATATGTTTTGATTTGTGCTCACCTAGATATTCTGCAATAGGACTTTTAAAGTGTCAAAAATACTGTTGTATCAGATGTGAAATTGCATGCTTATTAGTGGAGGCAAATGTGAGCCTTTAACTGTTCCTTTATCTGAGAGTCTTATTTGTTCTGCTTGTCGCTTAGATTTTCTCCTTTTAAGCACTATAGTAGATTCTAGATCCATCTTAACTAGAAGTCCTAAATACCTCCGGGACCATAAGTAAGGGATGGGTAATGCACGTATAGAGTACGTTTAATTAGAATCTCTTAGATGACCATTAAGGGGAGGGTAATCGGGTAGTAAAGGATATGATGACCTATGCGCTAATGCTATGTGTAGCATCCCAACTTGGAGATGATTACCAAGTACTGCACAGAAGTGATCCTATAGGCTAAAAAACCTAGGACCCCTTTTTCCCCTTGTTTTAAACGTAATATCTATTTGTCTAAATTGCTTTGTTTGCTTATAAGACTAATTCACCTAATTCAAGTATGGTCGGGACCTACCGTTGTGGACCTCGAGGGGTGACTAACACCTTTCCTTCAAGATTATTTCGAGCCCTTACCCAATCTCTGGTAATGCAAACCGGTTTATGAGTTATTTGCTTTAGGTTCCCTAATGCACCTTAAATCCATTAGGTGGCGACTCTTCAAATTCTATACCCAATTCCTAAAAGGAAATCAGTTGTCCCAAAGGAAGGTCGAAACCTGAACTCCGCGAGGAAAAAGGGGGCGCGATAGCATGGCGACTCTGTTGGGTATATTTTAGGCTCTTACCATAACGAACTTATTTTTGTGAATTAGTCTTAAGCCTGCTTTATTCTGTCATGTGCACCATTTCCCCTTCCCCCTTATTTGTATTTAATTGCCTATTTCTCAAACATTCATGATTTCCTTTATTTCCTGAAACTGACTTGTCTCCTTGTTTTCTTTCTTATCTATCTTTCAATTTTTTAAATACCCCATTTATCATTTTTAATGTGTAAATACGTGACAACATGGCATTTATTATTGCATAAATCATGCCCAATATCATATTCCACTCGTGCGTAATCAATCATATAGCAACGCTTGATGAGTGTTTGCGCTCTTCCTATATATCACCCTATAAATTTGGAAAGGCGTATTTGCGGTAAAACTAGTCGATCAGAGGTGAAATCGACGGTTCCGTGCCTTTCCCCCTCAAGTTGTCCGCTTGAGGGTACCAGTCTAGACCTCTATAGAAACCTTACTCTAATTAATTGTACATGCATCATGGTCAAACTTAGCTGGGTTAATATGTTGTCCACATAATAACTATTTAAGACAAGCCTCATCCAAAAGTCCATCGGATTTTTCATAATCCCAATGGATGCAACCACGATTATATGCATTAATTTTGGAAAACTAAGTGCCAATATGCTAATCATTGCAGCATAAATAGTCGAATCTGGAGGGGGAAAAGGCCTAACTATATTTGTTTTGCAGAAAATGAGGCACGAAGTCCACAGGTTCGGCATGGTCAGTAACATACCATCACTATTGCTAGATTAGTGGAGGTATCTTCCATCAAGTGACCAAAATCAAGTGAAAAGGGTCTTAGGAAATTTGACTTCTTTGTTAGACCTCCAACCGAAAAAAATATTGATTGAGGCTGCCACTATATTTTGGGACAAAGAAAGAGTTGTGTTCCGCTTTGGAAACATAGAAATGACCCCTTGCTGGAAGAAATAGGGGGATTTGCTGGGCTGCCTTGGAATAGCCCTGAGTTATTAGTACCTGAAAATCGCACCACTAGGGGATTTCTTGAGATTATGGGGTTAAAGAAGAATTATACTTGGAGTGCCTGAAAAACTCCTACATACCCTTCGACATCCTCCATGAACAATACGGTCACAGCAGGTGTTACTGTATTTTCAATGATGAATTCTCCATCACCTCCTTAGGTAGGATTTGCCGCATGGTCTTTTTGTTCATCGTGTGTTTCTTGTGTATGCTAGCGTCCCCGATCCAAGGGGATACTATCCACACCAGGCTGGCCATGGTGGCCAAAACTTTGATGGACGGGATCGAGGGGTAGACATATAATATTGTCCCCATGATCATTGCAGATATGTACTGGGCCTTGGAGCGCTGTCAGAAGGGGTACAGATACTTCGCGGGTTGCAATTAGAACATCTCCAAAGAGGCCAATACCGCCAAGAGTTTCCGCGAAGGCCATGGAATGATAACATAGCTTTCCACCCTCCTAAGATGTTGACCTATATCCCAAACAGGTTTGCTCAACCGAAAAATGTTGTAGAATGGGCACAGTTCTTCAGCAATCTGACCGAGGATCAAGTTTAATTAATGTTCGAGTGGTTCCTAACCAATGAGCTCATTATCATATAATGGGATGTTCCCCACTTGGTATTGATCGGGTTAAGGGGAAAATACGTTTATGCTCCAGTCAGAGTTATGAGACAGGCAGGCAGGAAGCAGGTCATACCGCGAGTTGCTAAAACGAGTCACTTCATAGATAATTTTCAAGGTAATGCCATTCCATACAAAAATAAAGCTAAGCACATGTGTCACTTGAAGATTATCATGGAAAAGGATACCATCGAGCCAGATCGATATCACGCCGGTCACGTGTACTTTTACCCTTCATGGTTGGATGATAACATATGGGGAATATTTGAGCCAAAGGTTGGTCCAGGAAACAGGGTCATAGACGAAGTTGCTGAAGCATAGGTGAAGTATAACAAATTGCGCAAAAGAGTTCGCGAGTCTGAAGCCGAGCATCTGGAGCAACATAAGGCCGATATGGAAATGATCAATGGGTGGAAAGAGAGGGCTGTTAAATCCAGCGAAAGGCTGGAATAACTAGAGTACAGTTAGATGGAATAGGAAAGGAAAATAAGGAAGAGTCACTGATTGCCAGAACGCTGAGGAAAACGAATAAGGACATTTGGCAAGTGCATTCTTACTGTTGATCCTGCGTGAACTGGGGGATCCGATCGACAAGAGCATCCAGCCTGGCGAAAGTCCTTCTGGGACCAAGTATATTAGGTTTACTTGCTTTTCAAATGTAATAAGGCCAAGTGCCATTAGTGACTTAGCTTATTTAGTCTCGTTTTGGGTCGTCTATCTTTACATCAATGAAATGAGGCAATTATTGGCACTAAAATTCTCCAAATATAGTTGTCGCTAGGCCTATCTCAAACGAAATGAGGCTCCCAAATTAGGACACGAATTTACATTCCCACAATATATGTTTAAATACCGCAAACATTTCAGAATCCTCACTGACTTGTTTACCTTTTGTTTTCCTTTATTTTTATTATTCCCATCCTCTAAGGTTGGTTTGCACATACTGGCATCATCAGCATATCACACCAGATCTACAGGCCCTCCTCCTCCTCTTCCTCCAAGTAATACGAAAGGTAGAGGAAAAGCTAAGATGGATGACTTGAGTGGTATACGAAAAGAAAATGCTGAGAATGCAGAAAATTCAGAAGGTCAGAGTACTCCGGCACAAAATGACTTGGTTTTGCGATTGGAACAAAAGATACTAGAGTTACAAGGAGAACTTGAGCAGGTCCACAACTTAGCAAACCTCTCCCTCACTCTGAACGTCCTAGGCATTAACCAACAAAATGCTCAAAACGCAGTGCCTCCTCAAAATACGCCAAACCAACGTCCACAAAAATCCTCGCACACCCCATCCATATGTAGCTCCAACTCAAAACCCCAATCCTTTACCGATAACAACTCCTCCACAACACCACCATCAAGCAACCCAGTACCCACGAACCACTACTTATCACACTCCTGAGAACACACCACAACCCATTCTTGATCCTCAAAACTCAACCAACGACCACCACTACACCCAAATCCCTAGCACTCACCAAAACAAATCCATATACGTGGAAACCGTACCTCACTCCACTCAACCAATCTCCTATACAACAAAATCCAATGAGAAGGACCTGCTCATCAAGAACATGTCCGAGGAACACAAGAAATTGACAAGTCGAGTTCAGGGTGTTGAAGGAGGTAAAGGGATAGAATGTCTGAATTAAGAGGATCTGTGCATACAATCAGACATCGAACAACAGGAGGGTTACAAACCTCCCAAGTTCGAAATGTTTGACAGAATCAGTGATCCCAAGGATCATTTGAGAACTTACTGTAACAAGCTCGTGGAGGTCGAAAAAGATGAAAGGATCCGAATGAAGCTCTTCATGAGAAGTCTTACCAGAGATGCCATGTCCTGGTATATAAGCCAAAATCCTAAGGAGTGGGCTAATTAGGTGAGTTGGCATCAGAATTTATGGACCAGTTCAGGTTCAATACAGAGAATGCACCAGATGACTTCAATATCTAGAACCTAAAGAAGAAGCCAACTGACACTTTCCGCGAGTATGCTACTCAGTGGAGATCGGAAGCAACCAAGGTCAGACCAACACTAGAAGAAGAACAAATGAACAAGTTCTTTGTTGGGGCACATGACCCACAGTATTATGAAAGGCTAATGGTCGTTGAGAATCATATATTCTCTGATATCATCAAACTCGGAGAAAAGATTGAATAGGGTATAAAAAGCGGGATGGTGATGAATTTCGAGGCACTACAAGCCACGAACAAAGCATTGCAATCAGGTGGTATATCAAAGAAGAAAGAAGTGGGGACAGTAATGGTGGCCCAAGGCGCAAAATCTCTGCTCATATACCAAACACCTTCACCCACATACCAACCCTCATCTCCCAGATATTCACAACCCGCCACCGCCTATCACACTTATAACACACAGCCAGCCTACTATCATTCACCCCAACTCATCTAAATTACCAGAAACCCCGATCTAACTTTGATCAAAACACCGCTATTACTAAACCCATCGACCAGTTGTACGAAAGATTAAAGGCCGCTGGTTTTCTCACCCGTATTCCTGCTGTGGCAATGGAGAACTCATCTCAATAGGTCAACCCAAACAAAACATGTGCATACCATTCCTGTATGAAGAGGCACATCATTGACGAGTACCAAACATTGAAAGATAAAATCCATACATTGATTGATAACAAGGTCATACAGGCAAAAGAAGGTGCGCCCAACGTCCGCAACAATCCTTTCCCGGATCGTAAGGGTTATGTGGTACATGTGATAGAGACAGATGAAGAATGGGATACTGAGGGGTCAATCGTGCTTATTCGGGAAGGTGATGATTTTTAAACTGCAGTCATACTCACTCCTATTATGGTACAGATACAGCCGTCAGTCAAAGTTGAGGTAACTGCATCGATTTCATTTGAGGTAGAGGTAACTCCACCTGCAGCCACACCTATTCCATTTGAGTTAGAAATGGCCACACCTTTCACAGTAATAGTAGCAACCACACCTCCTTTCAACACCAACGCCATACCTTGGGGTTACATTGTTGAAGCTAGGCAAAAGGGAAAAGCAAAGATGGAAGAATTTGATGCCGCACAAGGAATGAACAGAATGGGAAGGATATATACACTCGAACATTTGGGAGGATCAATCAAGGAGGCTACTACTAAACAACCTGTCATTGAAACGGGATCGGATGATCTTTGGAGGAAATTACAGACGAGGGAATACTCCATCGTCGATCATTTAAATAAGACCCCCACCCAAATAGCCATCATATCACTATTGCAAAATTCAGAGGCGCATAAGAATGCTTTGATGGAGGTGTTAAATGAAGCTTATTTTCCTAACGATATCACCTGTGAAGAAATGGAAAATATAGTAGGGAAAGTGCTGGAAAGTCATAAGATCACCTTTCACGAGGATGAATTACTGCCTTAAGGGTTAAGTCACAACCGGGCACTGCATATCACGGTACAATTTGAAGACAAATTCATCGCCAGGGTCTCAACAGATTGGGGTTAAAGCCTCAACATTTGTCCGTTGACTACTTTGAAAAGATTGGGCAGATATTTCCACGAGATACAGGCAGGAAGTATGAATGTGAAAGCTTTGATGGGTCTCAAATGGCCATGATTAAGGAGATTAACCTTTGCCTGTAGATGGGGCCAACTTGGTTCATTGTTGAATTCCAAGTGCCTGACATATCAGCTATATACAATCTTCTATTGGGTCGACCTTGAATACATGTTGTTGGGGGCGTGGATTCCATGCTACACTATGCCGTGAAGTTCGAATGGAATCATTAGGAGGTGATCATTCACTATGATAGAAGTAACCCCATTTACACCAGTCAAACTATCTCGGTTATCGAGAATAGAAGAAGGCTAGGAGAGGAAACGTATCACCACATTGAACATGTCAATGCAGTTGAGAAAGACAAATAGTGGAGTAACAAAATAGAAAGCATACTAGCATGGTCCGGGAATGAACCCGGCAAAGGCTTGGGAAGAATCTCTAGGGCATTACAAAGCCGGTATAATTAAAACATCATGGCACAACTTTCGGGCTCGGGTATCAGTATACATGGCAAGAATATGATGATTGATTGCCTCCATGGCGTGGTCCTTATGACCCTCTCGAGTAGCCCGTACCACACCTAAGTTAGACTTTTCATCAAGCTGATACAATATGGGGAACTACAGAGGAAAAAGCTTTAGCTGGGCTAAGGAATTTATTCCTAGACGATGAGAATATGGATTGCAGTGCGATAATTGAGAAGGAGGAGAAAGAAGGCCTCACTATTCAGACTGTGGAGAAGGGAGCTGTTCTCAAGAATTGGACTACCACACAATCCCGGGCTCGCCGAATCCCTTGGTAGCTTGGCCATTTAGCCTAATTTATTTCTATAGCCATGCTAGGCATTTCAGATGTTTTCAGTAATTTTGTTTTAAAGACGCATTTTGTTTCAAAGTAATTGCTCGATTCATCGAGCCGTACTTTTTTTGGGGTATTTTCAAAATTTAATCATTGCATTGCTATTTATTATTCATTATTATCTTTCACATTTTCTATCTACAACATTGTTATTACTTTTTCTAATGAACCGGTGACTGTGACATGTAATGAGACAATGCAACATAAAGATAGTGACTCAGAAGACGAGGATGAAATACTTGAGGAAGTTGTTAGAGTGATTGAGAACTTTGAGAACAAACCTAAGTCCAACCTGGACGAAATCAAAGCAATAAAATTTGGGAGACGCCGAAACCGTCAAGGAGACTCGCATAAGCATTCACTTATCACTGACAGAGAAGGAAAAATACACCCATTTCTTGAAAGAATATGAGGATATATTTGCATGGTCATATGATGACATGATAGGTCTGAGCACATACATAGTGGCTCACAAGTTGCATACCAATCCAATGTGTCCACCAGTAAAGCAAAAACTTAGAAAGTTCAAACCAGATATGAGCCTAAAAATCAAGGAGAATGTCACTAAGAAGATTAAAGCCAAATTCCTTAGGGTAGTTGAGTACCTAACCCGGTTAGCCAACATTGTACAAGTTCCGAAGAAAGATGGGAAAGTCAGGGTGTGTGTTGACTATCGAGATTTAAATAGAGAAAGTCCCGAGGACGATTTTCCACTACAGAATATACATATCCTAATTGGTAATTGCACCAAGCATGAACTCCAATCCTTTGTAGATTGCTTCGCGGGTTATCACCAGATCTGGATGGATGAAGAAGAGCAGAGAATACAACCATCATCACATTGTGAGGGGTATACTACTACAAGATGATGCCATTCAGTCTAAAGAATGCTGGGGATACTTACATGAGAGCCATGACAACCATCTTCCATGATATGATATACAAGGAAATAGAGGTGTATGTTGAGGACGTCATCAAAAAGTCCAAAAAGGTCGCATATCACATAGCGAATTTGAGAAAGTTCTTTGACAGGCTAAGGAGGTACAATCTAAAATTGAACCCCGCAAAATATGCATTCGGGGTTCCCGCAGGAAAGCTGCTGGGATTCATTGTCAGCCACTGAGGAATCAAGTTGGACCCGTCAAAAGTTAAGGCTATCCAAGAGTTACCACCACCAAAGAGAAAAAGGACGTAATGAGCTTCCTGGGATGCCTTAACTACATCAGCCGCTTCATAGCACAGTCTATAGTTATATGTGAGCCCATCTTCATAATGCTTAGGACAGATGCTGAAACGAGTTGGACTAAAGATTGTTAGAAGGCTTTTGACAAATCAAGGAATACTTGTCCACACCACCAGTCCTAGTCCCGCACGAATCTGGGAGACCTTTGCTACCCTATCAGTCCGTATTAGATGGAGCTTTCGGATATATTTTGAGACAACATGATGAGACAGGTAGAAAGGTGCAAGCCATATACTACTTGAGTAAGAAGTTCACACCTTACGAAGCACGATACTCTCTGCTGGAATGCACTTGATGCACTTTGACCTGGACAGCTTAGAAATTGAGGAATTGCTTCTATTCCTATAGCACGTACCTCATATCCAGGATGGACCCTCTGAAGTACATCTTTCAAAAGCCCATGCCAATCGGGAAGTTAGCCAAGTGGAAGATACTGTTAAGTGAGTTTGATATTGTCTATGTAACTTAGAAGGCGGTCAAAGGACAAGCATTGACATACCATCTTGCTGAAAATCCTGTGGGAGGAAAATACAAACCCTTGAAAATGTATTTTCCTGATGAAGAAGTATCATTCATATGAGAGGACATTGCTGAAGCTTATGACGGTTGGAGAATATTATTCGATGGAGCTGCAAACTTCAAAGGAGTGGGCATCAGAGCAGTTTTGGTATCAGAAATAGGTCAATATTACCATGTATCCGCGAAGCTTAGGTTTCCATGCACCAACAACATGGCAGAATACGAAGCTTGCATCATGGGGCTCAATCTGACCATCGATATAAATATACAAGAGTTATTGGTAATTGGTGATTTGGATCTTCTGATACACCAGGTTCAAGGAGAATGGGCTATGAAGAACACAAAGATACTACCATACATGTATCATGTGCAGGAGTTAATGAAGAGATTCACAAAGATAGAATTCAAAGATGTGCCCATAATTCAAAATGAATTCGCAGATGCACTGGCCACCTTATCATCAATGATACAATATCCAGATAAGAATTTCATTGATCCTATCATGGTAAAAATCCATAACCAGCTGGCTTACTATTCTCATATTGAAGAAGAAACAGATGGAAAACCTTGGTTCCACGACATCAAAGAATATTTGGCGAGAGGAGAATATCCAGAGCAGGAAAATCATACTCAGAAACACACGCTTCAGAGGCTTTCCAATCACTTCTTCCAAAGTGGAGGGACCCTGTATAGAATAACTCCTGATCTGGGGTTTTCAAGGTGTGTTGACGCAAAGGAAGCTTCTAGATTTCTCGAGGAGATACATGTTGTAACTTGTGGACCACACATGAATAGTTTTGTCATAGCCAAGAAATTAATCAGAGTTGGATACTTTTGGATGACCATGGAAACAGATTGCATCTAGTACATACATAAATGCCACTAGTGTCAGGTACATGCAGACATGATAAAGGTACCACCAAATGAGCTCAATGCAACAACTGCACCTTGGCCTTTTGTTGCATGGGGAATGGATGTCATCGGTTTGATCGAGCCAACTGCTTCAAACGGGCATAGGTTCATTTTGGTGGCCATTGGCTACTTCACATAATGGGTAGAGGCTGCATCCCACAAAGTTGTAACCAAGAAAGTCATCGCAGATTTTGTCAAGGATCATATTGTTTGCCGATTCATAGTCCCAGAGTCTATTATCATTGATAATGCCAAAAATCTCAATAGTGCTCTGATGAAAGTCATGTGTGAAACTTTCAAAGTCAAGCACAAAAACTCTACAACATACAGGCCTCAAATGAATAGAGTTGTGGAAGCTGCCAATAAGAATATCAAGAAAATATTAAGGAAGATGGTAGAAAATCACAAGTAGTGGCACGAGAAGTTACCTTTTGCCCTATTGGGGTACCACACTACAGTCTGCACATCAACTGGGGCAACTCCCTATTTACTGGTTTATGGTACCGAAGATGTCATCCCAACCGAGGTAGAAATTCCTTCTTTAAGAATCATACAAGAAGCTCAACTCAGTGATGCAGAATGGATAAGGAGCCGCTATGAACAACTAGCCCTTATAGACAGAAAAAAATGAATACAGTATATCATGGTCATCTTTCAGAACAGAATGTCCAGAGCTTTCAACAAAAGGGTCAAACCAAGAAAATTTGTACCGGGACAGTGCTGAAAAAGATCTTTCCGCATAAAGATAAAGCCAAAGGGAAATTCTCTCCCAATTGGCAAGTCCTTAAGTGGTTCACCGGGTGCTAATAGGAGAAGCACTCATACTTGCATAAATGGATGGAGAAGTTTGGCCGAAACCAATCAATTTAAACGTAGTCAAGAGATACTATGTTTAGATTGTTTACATTCCTTCATATGATGTAACTGAACTACACTTGAACTGATTCCCATTTAAGAGGGGATACGTAGACAACCTAGTGGGTTTAGTCATATCTTAATAAAATCTTCATGTCCCCCAGCACCAGAAACTGTGGTAGAATTTTGAGGAGGACCCTCAAAATTCCGGAGCAAGACCAGCCAACACCATCGTATGAAAAATAGTCAGAAATTGGTTAAGGAACTGGGGCAGAATTTTGAGATGGAGTATTAAAATTCTGAAGAAAGTTCAGAAAGTATCATTGCATGCAAAACACCCGAAGGATCACATACCAAATTAGGGCAGAATTTTGAGGAGGACCCTCAAAATTCAAATATAAGAAAGCTGCAATGAATCTGAAATGTGTTACAGTAATTAGTTATCTAAAATTACATAACATTTCATAATGTTTTCTAAAATAACTATATTTTTATTAATAAGTGCATATTTTTCGAAAACTCTATTTCCTTGTTAGCCAGGTATTACCAGGGCAACTCAAACAAGGCCTCCAGAATGGAGCAAAGCACAGCCAACAGATAAAGGCATGAACCAACCTCCCCTAACAAAAGTCACGACTTTTCTTTGGGTGCAGGCACATTGGATATAACATGAGAATTCACAAATATACATGCAGCAAAATCACTCTCAATCGGGCCACCAGATACAAATATATCTCCAGCTAAGACATATTCTACTCCTATTTGCTACTTGTTCACTGCATAAGGCTAAGCATTTCCTTCTCCTTGCATGAGACTAAGCCTAGTCTCAAATTTTGCATGAGTCTAGGCATTGCCTCCACATCTGCATAAGGCTAAGAATTGCCCTCTCCTTACATGAGACTAAGCCTTGTCTCAAATCTTGCATGAGGCTAAGCCTTGCCTCCATATCTGTATAAGGCTAAGCATTGCCTTCTCCTTCCATGAGACTAAACCTTGTCTTAAATTTTGCATGAGGTTAATCCTTGCCTCCACATTTGCATAAGGCTAAGCACTGCCTTCTCTTTCCATAAGACTAAGCCTTATCTCAAATCTTGCATCAGGCTAAGCCCTACCTCCACATTTTCACAAGGCTAAGTATTGCCTTCTCTTTGCATGAGCCTGAGCCTTGTCTAAAATCTTGCATGAGGCTAAGCCATGCCTGCACATTTGCATAAGGCTTAGCATTGCCTTCTCTTTTCATGGGACTAAGCCTTGTCTCAAATCTTGCATGAGGCTAAGCCCTGCCTCCACATTCGCATAAGGCTAAGCATTACCTTCTCTTTTCATGAGACTAAGCCTTGTCTCAAATCTTGCATGAGACTAAGCCATGCCTCCACATTTTGCATAGGCTAAGCAATGCCTTCTCTTTGCATGAGACTATGCCCTGTATCAAATCTTGCATGAGGCTAAGCCCTGTCTCAAATCCTACATAAGGCTAAGCCTTGCCTCTATATTTGCATAAGGCTAAGCATTGCCTTCCCTCTGCATGAGACTAAGCCCTGTCTCCAATCGTGCATGAGTCTAAACCTTGACTCCGTATTTGCATAAGGCTAAGCGTTGCCTTCTCCTTGCATGAGACTAAGCCTTGTCTTCAATATTGCATGAGGCTAATCCATGCCCCCATATTTGCGTAAGTCTAAGCATTGCCTTCCCCTTGCATGAGACTAAGAGCTATCTCCAATCTTACATGAGACTAGACCCTGCCTCCCTATCTACATGAGACTAAGACCTATTCAAGTCTTGCATGAGGCTAAGCCCAGCCTCCATATTTTCATAAGGCTAAGCACTGCCTTCTTATGGGACTAAGCATTGTCTCTCCCTGTATAAATGTTGCTCTATTCTAATCATGGAACTATATTCTTCCTCGGGCTAAGCTCTGCCCCCAAACTCTGCACAAGACTAAGTTTTGTCTTTCTATCACTTTTGGTATCATATATCTACACTTCATGGGCTGACATATATCCAGCCTATCCAAAGGCGTCATAGTCCAAAGGCACCATCCTCGTAGCCTGATGATACCATGCCATGGCCCGAGGATCCCTCAAATTGCATATCATTATTCAAAGGCATCATGGTTCAGAGGCACCATTCTCATATCCCGAGAACATCATTTCATGGCCTACAAATCTCCTATTCATAATTCATGGCCCAGGAAATCATAGTCTAAGGACATCATCTACACCGTCCAAAGACAATCTTTCATGGTCCAAAAGGAATTTGCATCACGTTTAAATTCTGGCAGTAATCTATATACTTGATTGCATCATATTTTGAGTTTTGTAGGTAATCCAGGAGGTAACCGTTCTTAAAACAGAAGCAACCATCGCTGCGGTTTCCGCTCATACTATTTTCACTTTGCCATTATAATCGATTCCCATCAATTAGCCACCTTAATCTGTGACCATTCAGATATCTGCCCTATAATGCATCTGTTACACTCAAGACTCAAAATCATAATTCTATCCAACATTACCCTTCACATTTGCTGAAACTGGCTACCATTCCTATAACAACTCCATCAGCTTCATTCACTGTTTGGTCCAGACCTACACATGGCCTGATTCCTGTACAACCAGGGATATGTAAGCAACTCATAGACAAGGGTTCTGCCTCTATTTTTCAAAACAACCATTCGGTCAAAATCGGTCATCATTTCTTTACCCCGAAAACTCTTTCATCCTTCTAGGGTAAAGAGGGCCAGCTAATGATACCCAATATTTTCCTCATATATTTTTTAAATACGCATAAATACTTTTAAAATACTGTACAAGCATTTACAAACATGCACAAGTATTTTTAAAAAAATTCTATAAATTTTAAAGGCTTTAAATCAATTTATTTATGCATTTTAAATTATATAAATATTTAATAACTATACCTTATATCACTTCATGATAATTTAATCATCTAAATTCATAATTTATGCTCATATAAGTGTTCAAATATCTAATTTGCATTTATACAATTACATTTGTATTTTTAAGACTATAATTGCATATTTTGCAAAAATAGCTCATACTTATGCATAACTATATTATCTATATAGAAAATAACTTTTTATATTTTTATAATGTTAAGTAATTATTTTAAATCATCTTCATGCATAAAAATCATTTTTATCACTTGTTAACTATTTTTAAAAATTATTTTACTAATTAATTGGGTATTTAACAAATAGCCCTTTTAATTCTGTTTAATTAAATTACACCAGCCCAATATTTTCAAACACCATTCCAAAACCCCTAAACCCAACTCTGTACCTACCCGACCCAAAGACCTTGCCTAATTGTGGTCGTTGATCTCTAAGATCAATGGTCCATGTTATTTCTTACCATTTTTAATACTAAGCATAACCCTAACCCCTCATTTCCCCCTCTCTTACGCCGTCATCACTTTCCCTAACCTCTCTATTCTCTCTCTAACACCCCTAAAACCTAGCCACCATCATCTATAAAACTCCCCGTCCATGGGGTTTCTATATATTTTTCGGCCCTTGCCGGCCTCTTACATCTTCTGGTTGTTCGACTTCATTGATTTATGAGAGAATCTCAAAGAGATTCAATCGAGTTTTGTCGAAATCTGTCTCATAGGCTTGTCTTTGGCCATTCTCGTTTGTGAGTACTGTTTCTTGCCTATTGTTGGTTTGAATCTATGGTATTAGACCAAGTTTCTTTCATCTCTGCTATTTTCAAAAACCCTAGTCTTATAACTACTCAGGTTTGTCCATATCCTTATAGATCTAGAAGGTTTTAAGTGCTATTTAATATTTTTCCTAAAAAAATCTTATACTTTTGTTATTACTATTCTAATTCCAGTGCTTCTTTGAAATTAGGGTTTTCGTCCTTAGTTTCCTCAAAAGGTTTTCTTTTTTAAACTTTCAAGTGTTTAATCTGATTATAGTTTACTTGTTTGGTTAATTTTATTTATGTTCTTTAAACCCTAGGTATTGTTCTGTTATTGCACCGATTTCTTCAATTTTCTTCCCGTTATGTGTTTATTTCTGTCAACCCAATATACTGATTGATTTTTATTAGAGATTCAAATCATATTTTCCTATTTAAATTAGTGTTTTTTGTGGTTTTACCTATTTCCTTATTTGTGACCTTGATTAGTTATACTTGCCTTAATTAAACTATTAGTATGGTTTGCGATCAAATTGACTCCTATATGGTATGAGTTTGATATCTTGCCTTATTTGAGCCCTAGTTCTCTACCGTTAATTGACCCTCCCTAATTTAAGGGGTCTCTTCCGAATTTCTCTATAGGAATTGATTCCCTAATTGGTTGATTAATTTTATTTGATTACCCTTGTTTTATGAACTGTGATTTCCTTTTTTCCTTATTTGTTTTACATCACTAAGTGCTATATATACTATCATTAATGATTCTTCAAGACATGAACGTAGTTCACAAAACATGCACACACACACTCAGAAAACTTTGCTTTCAAAACCTCACTGCTATTTGTGTTCATTGCACTGCCTAGCCAGTTGAAAGCCAAGGCTAGACCATTGAGTTATGCATATCTTTCATCTTCTATTTACTATCTTTAACTGGTATACCCCTATTTCTAATGTCGTTCATTATACGATGAAGCTTGAACTTATATGCTTTCTCATTTGTTGCTTTACTTTTGTTGAATCCAGATCTCTTCTATATTTCGATTAGCATATCTACTTCTGTGTTTAACTCTGTATCCTTCTTATTTATTGCTTTAATCAACATGTCTAGTTTTGTGTTTAAGCTTCAATCCTTTCCTGTTTATTGCCTTAAACCAGCGTGCTTACTTAGGCATTTATACTTATTTACACTATCAATTGGTCTCAATTAGTATGGCCACTTCTGTGTAATTAAACCACTGCCCTTTCTATGAAATAGCATAGCTACTCTTGCATTTAACTTCTATATCATTCATGTCTACTATTTTAAGTCAGTATGAGACCTTCTAACCTATCAAGTGCTATGTAATCTGGCTCTTTAAACTTATGTGCTTACTGTCTATTTCTTCTAGTTAGCATCACTAAGTCCTATTGAGTGCTATGGAATTTAGTTGTCATATTATGTCAATTTGCTTGGTGTTAATCAGAATGTTTTTGTTTTTTGATTAGATTCATGTGTCTTGGTTTAAGGATTTCAATGTTCCTAACCCCTACTACCTCTTATCTGTATAGTTGTTCCCAGGATGCTATATGTCCGCCTAGTGTTAACTAATGAACTAAGCTAAATCCGGGCAATATGAATCTTTGCTTTGCGACTATGTTTCTGTTTGTCTACTGAAACCTTTGTTTTCAGAATGATTCTAAACTATTTTCACTTCTGAACTATTGTCACTTCTGAGCTGTTTTCACTTCTGAACTATTTTTACTTCTGAGCTGTTTTCACTTCTAAACTATTTTATTTCTGAACTATTTTCTTAAAACTGTTTCTATTCTTTAAAGCACTATCTTCCACTCCTAATCTTAGAATATCTAGGACCCCGCCCCTCCAGTGTGAGCTAGGAATCTATCAGACTCCTCCGAACTCTGACACACCAGGGTTTTCACATTGCACAAAAACTATTTCTCTTTAAAAGTAGTCTTGGTGTGAGCATTGCCCGGGGTCCCTGAGGCCCTTGGGAACTTTGATGCACCAGGATACTCTCTTGGATACTATGAGATATTGGGACACTTCATACTTGGTTGACTAGTTTTCCAAGTTTACTTTTAGGCCTATCCAGGCTCTCGATAGTTTAGTAGTCTCATTTCTGTAATTCATTCATTTTTTATCTGTAATAACAATTCTATTAAAATAGATATTAGGGATATTAGTAAAATAGGAGGGACTTTTATATATATATTTTGTGAGGAAATCGAGTAGAAATCATGCTCTTAGGACAGTTATGATTATCTACCTGCATTAAAAACCATGCCTATAGGTTGTTGTGTGCATTAGAAAACGTGCTTATAGGTTCATCATGTTATTTGCTCTAAATTTCTATTTTATGCATGTTCACATCCGCGCTAGAAATCCTTTCTCTAGGTTGTTGTTTATTCAACCTTAACAATCATGTTCATAAATTCTCCTATGTGCATTAGAAATCATGTTCTAGGACTTTTATTGCACTCACCTAGATATCATACATGCAGTTAAATCGTATAAAAATTAGTTTCTTCAGTAACACTCACGCCTATAAGAAATAAGTATAAAAGCAGTCCCAACACCTAGATATCAGGCTTATATATAAAACTAGTTTTGTAACATTTGTGATTATTTTTAAGCACCTAGACAGCGTGCCTATGGGACCTAATAAACCAAACTGCATGCTTAAAATCATTTACTGGTTTATTGCGGTTCTGATTAACAAGTAAATATCATGTTTATAGGACATCTCTGATCCACGCCTAGGCAAGCATGTAGGACAACTGAAATTTTGAAATTATAAAACTGTGCTTTGTTTAACTGTTTGTGGACTACCTAGATTTAGCAAGTCCTAAAATTAGTAGGCAAACTGATTAGGTGTCTCATGCCTCGCTTTAATAAAAAACACTGCACATGTTCTGCTTTATGCTCACCTAGATATCCAAGACTTTTAAAGTGTCTGAAATATTGATCTTTGAGACGTGCAATTGCCTGCTTATTTCTGGAGGTAAATGTGATCCTTTAATTGTTCCTTTATCTGACAGTCCTATTTGTTTTGTTTGTCGCTTAGATTTTCTCCTTTTAAGAACTATAGGAAAGTCTAGATCCACCTTAGCTAGAAGTCCTAAACACCTCCAGAACCATAAGTAAGGGATGGGTAATGCACATATAGAGTACGTTTAATTAGAATCGCTTATATGACCATTAATGGGAGAGTAATCGAGCAGTAAAGGATATGATGAGCTGTGCACTAATTCTATGTGTAGCACCCCAACTTTGGGACGATTACCAAGTATTGCACAGAAGTGATCCTATAGGCTAAAATAACCTAGGACCCCTTTTTCCCCTTGCTTTAGACGTAATATTTATTTATCTAAATTGCTTTGTTTTCTTATATGACTAATTCACCTCATTCAAGTTTGTCCGGGATCCATCATTGTAGACCTCAAGGGGTGCCTAACACATTTCCTTCATGGTTATTTCGAGCCCTTACCCAATCTCTGGTAATGCAAACCGATTTATGAGTTATTTGCTTTAGGTGCCCTAACGCACCTTAAATCTGTTAGGTGGCGACTCTTTAAATTCCATACCCAATTCCAAAAAGGAAATGAGTTGTCCCCAAGGAATGTCGAAACTCGGACTCTGCGGGGGAAAAGGGGATGCGGCAATAAGCTTATTGAGTTTGGCCTCGCATCGGGCAAGCTTGGCTCCAGATTTGGAAAATAATTCTTGATGGAGCGTCACAGCCTTCTCACAAAAAGAAAAAAAGTTATACTCAGGACAACAAGAGAAAAATACAAGTATAATTATGAGGGCAGAAAAATACTTATTTAATAAGCCGTTGGGCCTCGTTAAAAATGAACGAAGCATCCAGGTCGTGACCATCTTCGACCCCTGTGAAGCATCCCTGGAAAATATCATTCCCTTCGTGGGCCGTCCCCACATCGAGAATCTTCATTATCCTGGGCATCTCGGAACGACCCCTCAGAGAATGTAGGGCTAGGCGGCGATTCATCTAAATTAATTATCTCAAATGATTCACTTGGGATATTCTGTTCTCTTTGAGGGGCCTCAGAATTGGACCCTTCACTTACATGCCAGACGTTCTTCACGGCAAGGTGTGCTTTTATCATCCGATGTCTCGGGGACTCTGCTCGAGCTCCCCTTCGAGAATTCTCCGGTTCGAGATTGAACTGCATCAACTGATGTTGGTTCAGCGGCCTTTTAAGCTTCAGTGCTTACCTTCTTTCGACTGACCAATAGGTAGTCGGCTTCCTTTTCTTCTTTCTTGTCCTCCCGAAGTTATTGTACCGCATCAGCAGACATGCTACAGGTTCGGCCCTAGGCTTTCGAGCCCTATTTCTCCTGGGCTTCAGGGTACATAGAGGCGAGGTCCATTTCATCTTCTTCTCTTTGGTTGGTTTCGAGATCTCTTCTTCATCGGGTAGAGGCGGCCTCATAACCACATTGTCCTGAGGCTTGTGTAAGAGGAAAGAAAGTATTTTACAACGTAAGATCAACATGTGAACAAAGTAAATCACCACAGTTTTTAGCTTCCAACCGGCCCCTGGCCAAATCGCCCAACAGTGCTCAGCATGAGAAGAAGTGGAGGCCAGTTGTCGAACCCAACCTACGAGGTTTGTAATCGCACTGGTAAACCAAGGGGAAGCTACACCATCAAAAAAGAAATTAGATCAAAAAAGAGTAAATAAAGCAAAATACTGAACATCATTGATGGAGTTGTGCTTGTCGCGCCCCTTTTTCCTTCGCGGAGTTTGGGTTTGGAGATTCATGGGGGAACAACTCGTTTCCTTTTGGGAATTGGGTACTTGAAGAATCGCCACCTAACGGATTATGTCGTGTTAGGGAACCTAGAGTAATTAACTCATGTAACTATTTTGCATCACCAGAGATTAGGGTAAGTGCTCGAAATAACCTTGAGAGGAAGGTGTTAGGCACCCCTCGCAGTCCACAATGGTGGGTCCCGGCCTTAAACTATGTGAATTAGTCAATTAACAAGTAAGTAAGTACTTGCAAATAAAGTAGTTTTCCACATCTAAATGCATATATGATCAAGGAAGTTCAAATAATGAGAGTAAGAGAGGTTTGGACAGCTTACACATGTATATGTAAAGAAATGGGAGTTTTAGATGATTTAAACATATATTGGAATTGGGAATGGGGAGTCCTAAGTTGATTAGCCTACAGGATCAATCTGTGCAATGGCTGGTAATCCTCCTCAACTAGAGGGGCTACACGTGATATTAACGTGCAGGTGATCATATCCTTTTACTACCTATTACCCCACCTTTAATGGTTATATAAGCGAGTTTGATTAACAACCCCTAAGTGTGCTGTTACCTGTCCCTTTCTTATGGTCCTGGAGGAACTTAGGACCTCTAAATATGGGCAGTTCTAGACCAACCTAAGGTATTTAAAAGGTAAAAATCTAGGCGACAACAAATAATAAGAAGTACAAGAAAATAGGAGAGGAAGTTAAAAGGATCATATTTACCTCCGCATGCAAATAGGTAAATAACAGTACGTCTAAAACATAGGTTTAGATAATTTCTAGAAAAAAAATCCTAAGACAGGATATCTATGTGAATCATTAATACACAAATCTTGCATCGAGATTTCAGAACTCAATGGCAGGGTCTAAATTTGTTTACTTACTGGTTTTAAATCTGTAAAACATAAGTAGTTTAACACAATCAAAATGCAGTTTCCAGTTTTTTATAGAGACTGATTACCTAAGGCTTGCCTAGGCATGAGACTGTATGCAATCACAATTACAGAAGGTGATTAATAGTTTAAGAAATTGTTCAACCTATAAATATGATGTTCTAGGTGACACAGATTATAACTAGTGCTTTATTTGTATTTTAAGAAAGAATGCATATGTGTGAGGCTGTTTAAACCTTTTCATAACTAGTTATTTATTTCAATCGAAATAAATAGGGCTCAAATAGATTCAAACAGAGTTCCTAAAGCAGGGTATCTAATGCATACATAGGATGACTATTTTTATTTAAAACAGGATTATTGACCTAATAACAAGATCTCTATGCGATAATACTTATGCAAACTCATATGTTGGAATGCTAAACAGATAAGCGTGAATGCCCTAAATCAAGATGTCTAGTGCACAGATTTGGCATGGTTTGAATGAAAATGGACACAGTAGTCCTAGAACATGATTTCTAATGCAGATTTGCACAATGTAAGACCTAGAAACGTGATTTCTACCCACTATTACCCATAAGATCATATAGCTACCTCCCCTTTTCACTAGTTACCCAAATATTTGTTTACAAATAATTATTATAGACCAATAATTAAATAAAATACATAAAAAAATATAAATTAAGCTATAGGGAGCCTGAAGTAGACCCAAAGCAAATCCTGGTGTACCAGGCCTTCAGTAGTCTCAAATGCCAAGGGTTTCATAGCCAATTTCATGTCCAGGTGTGTCAGAGTTCCCTAAGGACCTCAAGGACCCCGGGCAGCGCTCACACCCAGAATTTTCACAATAAGGGTTGAGTAGGTGCAGTGTGGAATAGCTAGACCCAGTGTGCCAGAGTTCAAAGAGATCTCAAGAGGATCCCAAGGCAGTACACACACTGAAGGGGCAGAACCTAGGGTCTTAAGAGTAGAGTGAGAGTGCTTGACAGTTTTGAAAATTTTTTGACAAGAAAATAGTACTGAAATGATTCTATAAGTAAAGATGTTTTCTGAAGAATAATAACTAGTTTAGTAGCAAAGTAGTTTGAAAACAATGTGAACACTTTTGAAAATTTTGGCAAACACTCTACTTGGTTATAGAACAGACAGGTTTAGCATTACACAACAACAAATTTAACCCAAGGGTTGTGAGAATTGGGGACATATGGAGCATATAACAATAGGATGCACAGAGTTTTTCAAGGGCCTTATATGATTAATAAGTTAGCTATAAGGTAGGTGATTGAGACATAGAGAAAGGATAACAGTAAAACCATATTGAAACACATAAACACTGGACAGGATCAAGCACACAACGAGAGTTACCCTGGAGAAACTAGATAACTAGCATGATCTCATCAGCCAAGTAGAATAAACTGGGATTCAAGTAAATAGACTAGACAACACTATGCAAGTATTCATGGTATAGACATGCTGACATATATAGGACAAAACATGTTGAGGCATGCTAGACAAAGCAGTAGGCAGATCTTTGTGGGTTAAACATACTAGTCACAGGTTTGACAGAAACAAATTCAAGCATGCTAGTTGAAATAGTAATTAATCAATGTGATTTAGACATGCTGGTTACATGTTGAGCAATATGATAATAAATAAGAAACAAGATTGGAAATCATAACTAATGAACTAGAAAAACAATGAAACACATAGAGTTTTGGACTTTAAATTGAATTAGGACACAGTAGTTAAGGAGAGAAAACACAGAGTATAGAGCAGGCATGATGCAATAGCTAGCCTTGGCTTACAGTCGGCTAGGTCATAGAGAAGATGCAAGTACCATAAAAGAATAGAGAATTTTTGGGAGTGTGAGAGTATTGTTGTGAACCAATGTTCATTTGTTAGAAGTGAGAATAGAGGAGAGTATATATAATTGTTAGGAGAAATGTAGAATAAGGTAAAGGAGATCAATCATTCAGCAATTAAGGAAGCCACAGAATCAATTACACACAAATTAATGTAGTTTTTCCTTAACTAGGGGTAATTACCCAACGGTAAAGGGAAGGATACATTTAAGGAAAGAAAATCAAGTGAGCAATTAGGGGTAAATAAATAGGAGTTCAACTAAGGAAGCAATCTTGAAGAATCTGTAAGTATCACCGCTAATCACATAAGGTAAGAAAACTAATTAAGGTTGTAAACAAGGAAAATAGTCAAGAATCAGCACATAACTTTTGACAGAGCAAATCAATAAATCAAAATTCAAAGTAGTACTGATTTTTGGGGGGAAATATCAATTTCCATAAATAGACAAATAGGCTGAATAGAATTTCATAAACATGCATAAATTAGCCGAGAAATCGATTCAGAAACCCTAATAGAGATGAACTAGGGCAAAATATCACAAGACATTGAATTTGACTAAGGGGAAATCATGAAAGTCAAAGAACAGAACAAACTATGTAACAAGCAACACGGAAAGACTCAGAATTAATGCAAAATATAAGAAAATTAGGCCTTTAGCATAGATCGATTAGGGTCCAAACAATTTTAGCAGAATCAATCAATAATACTTAAGAACATATGATAAACATTCGAAAAGCAGAAAAACTTTGAGAAGACGAGTTTCAGTAAACCCTAATTTTAGAAAGAACAGAAAATCACTTGAAAAACCAGAAAACTTTCAAGAAAGCATGTGAAATAGGTTCGATTCATCTCATATCTGGACAGATCTGAGAAGGTTAAAGGATAAAAATTAGGTTTTCAAAAAAGCAACAGATACGAGCATAGACTTAGGAATCCATGGAAAAAATAAGAAAGACCTTACTCAAGGTAGAGCCAAATAGCCTGAAATAGGCAAAGAAAACCCCAAGGTGTAAACGGACCACCTAGGTCCCTTGAATTTCTCCTCAAGGATCCAAGAATGGAGATACCATAGCAAGTAGGAGGCCAATATAGGCTTGAGACGACGGAGAAACATCGTAGAACGGAGGGCCAAGCCAGTGACGACGACTGAAGATTAGGGTTTAGGTGGAGAGCGTTTGAGAGAGAAGGGAACAGATGACAGTGGGGTATGGAGGGAAGTGATTAGGGTTAGGGGGTCTTTTGGTTTAATTATGGTAAAGACAAATATGTGTCGTTGATCTCAAAGATCAACGACCAGGAATATGGGAGGCTTGGGTCGGGTCTAGATTAATTGGGGCTGGGTTTTACCAATTTGGGCTTGGTATTAGTAGGTTAGGGGTTGAAATTAAGTTGTGTAATAAGGCTAAATCCAAAATAAGAGGGCTATTTGTTAAATACCCAAGTATTTGAATAACATTTATTTTATAAAATAATTAACAATGAGAAAAAATAATTTTCATGCACGGGGATACTTTAAAATAATTATTAAATATTTTAAAAATATAGCGGGCTAATTTCTGGTAAAATATTGTAGTGATGTATGCATGGACTATAATTGCAAAATTATTGCAATTATAGCCAAAAGGTGTCAATTTGCCTATTTATAAAATAATTTAGACTTAATAGGACCATAAATACTAATATTAAATTAAGAAATATTTTAAAAAAATTTGTGGTGTAATTATGTAATTATTTATATGAATAAAATACTGGGATAATTTTATTTAAAAATGTAAAAAATTATGAAAAAATACCAATTGATGTTGATGCTTAGTTTTAAAGGTATATATGCATTTCAAAAAAATTAAAGGGAAAAATTGGGTATCAACATGTGTCCCTCTTTACCCGGGAAGGGTATCAACAGCTGTCCCTCTTGACCGGATGGGATGTTTTGGAAAGATAGACCGAACCCTGATCTTTGAGCTGCCTACATATCCCTGGTTTTATAGGAATCAGGCCTGTGTAGTTCCAGATCCATCGGCGGAATATAGCGATGAAGTCATTACAAGAACGTACACGAGATTTCGGGGTGGATGAAAGAGTGGTTATTGGTGAACAGTCAAGTTTGAGATAGTTGAAGGAACTGGAGCGAGGTTGCTCCTACTGGGATATCGGTTGCTTACTTGTCACCTGCTAATAAAGAAATGCTACCAACATGTATTTGTGCGAATATTTAAACATGATGCAGATTCCCTTTTGGACCATGAGAGTTGTCTTCAGACGGTTATGGATGACGTCCTCAGACCATGATGTCCTGGGCCATGAAGTGTTTAGTTAGGGATTTGCAGGCCATGAAATGGTGTTTTCGAGCCTTGAAGATGGTGTCTCCGAACCATGATGCCTTTGAATAATGATATGTAAATTTTAGAGATCCTCAGGCCGCATGGTGTCTTACAGCTATGAGGATGATGCCTTTAGACAATGATGCCTTTTGACATGTTGGCGATATTTCAGCCTATGAGATGCAAGAATATGATGCTAAGTGAACAAAACAAGGCTTAGTCTTGAGAGGTTGAGGGTAGAGCTTAGCCCGAAAGAGGAGCAAATAGATAGTACCAGAATAGAGAAACATTTATGCAAGGAGGGACAATGCTTAATCCCATGCAAATATAGAGACATGGATTAGTCACATGCAAATGGAAGGCGAAGCTTAGCCTTATGCAAATATGGAGGCAGGGATTAGCCTCATACAAATATAGAGGCATGGATTAGCCTCATGCAGGATGCGGGACAGGGATTAGTCCCATGCAAATGGAAGGCAGTGTTTAGCCTTATGCAATAGAGGCAAGGATTAGCCTCATGCAAATATAGAGGCAGGGATTAGCCTTGTGTAAATATGGCGCCAGGGATTAGCCTCATGCAAATATGGCGGCAGGGATTAGCCTCATGCAAAATATGGAGGCAGGGATTAGCTCATGCAAATATAGAGTTAGGGATAAGCCTCATGCAAATATGGAGGTAGGGATTAGCCTCATGCAAATATAGAGGCAGGGATTAGACTCATGCAAATATGGAGGCAGGGATTAGCCTCATACAAATGTGGAGGCATGTATTAGCCCCATGAAAATATGGATGCAGGGATTAGCCTCATACAGGATGGGGGCAGGGCTTAGTCCCACGAAGAGAAAAAATAGCAAATAAGGGTAGAATGTTTCTTAGTTGGGAATACGTTCAGTGTCTGGTGGCCGGATCGATAGTGATTTTGCGTCTTGTATCTATTTATGAATTTTATTGCTACGTCAGATGTGCCTGCGTTCAAAGAAAAATTGTAATTTTTGTGATGGGTGGTTGGTTCATGCTTCTGTCTTCTAGCCTTGCTTTGTTCCATTCTAGAGGCCTTGTTTGAGTTTCCCGGGGTAACACCTGACTGTTACAGAAATAGAGTTTTTAAAAATATGCAATTATTGAAAAAATAGAGTTATTTTGGAAACATATTTAAATATCAAGTAATTTTAGATGAACTAGTGATTATAACATATTTCAGAGACATTGAAGCTTTCTCATGTTAGAATTTTGAGGGTCCTCCTCAAAATTCTGCCCTAGGTTGGTAAATGATCCTTCGGCTGTTCGTGAGCGACGAAACTTGTTGAACCTCCTTCGAAATTTTGAGAATCCTCCTCAAAATTCTACCCTAGTTTCTTAGCCGATTTCTGACTATCTGGCATATGTTGGCGTTTGCTGGACTTGCTCCAGAATTTTGAGGGCCCTCCTCAAAATTCTTTCCCAGTTTCGGATCTTGGGGGATATAGAAATTTCATTATGATATGACCGAACCCCCAGGGCTACCTATGTATCCCCTCTTAAACATGAATCAGGTCAAGCGTAGTTCAATTACATAATGAGAATTTGAAACATCTAAGCATAATATCTTTTCACTGCGTCTGAATTGATTGATTTTGGCCAGACTTCTCCGTCTATTTCTGCAAGTATGAGCGCTCCTCCTATTAGTACCATGTGAACCATATAAGGACCTTGCCAGTTGGGAGAGAATTTCCCTTTGGCTTCATCTTGATGTGGGAAGATCTTCTTCATCACCAGCTATCCTGGTGCAAATTGTCTTGGTTTGACCCTTTTGTTGAAAGATCTAAACATCATATTCTGATAAAGCTGACTGTCACATACTGCATTCATCCTTTTTCCATATTTAAGGGCCAATTGCTTGTAGGAGCTCCTGATCCATTCTGCATCGCTGGGTTCGGCTTCCTGTATGATCCTTAAAGAAGGAACCTCTACTTCGGCTGGGATGACAGCTTCGGTTCCATAAATCAGCATGTAGGGAGTTGTCCTGGTTGACGTATGAACTGTAGTGCGGTATCACAACAGAGCAAATAATACGATCTTTGACAAAGTCTGCAACGAATTTCTTGGTTACAGCTTTGTAAGATGCAGCTCTTACCTATTTTGTAAATAGTCAATGGCTAGTAGAATAAACTTGTGCCCATTTGAAGCGGTGGGCTAGATATGACCGATGACATCCATTCCCCAGGCGGCGAACGACCATGGTGAGCTTGTTGCATTGAGCTCACTCGAAGGCACTTTTATCATATCGGTATGCACCTGAGATTGGTAGCATTTACGGACATACTCGACGCAATCTGTGTCCATAGTCATCCAAAAGTAACCGACCCTAAGTATCTTTTTGGCCAAGACAAAACCATTCATATGCGGGCCGCGGGTCCCAGCATGTATCTCCTCAAGTATATTAAAAGCCTCTTTTGTGTTGATACATCTTAGCAATCCCAAATCAGAAGTTCTTCTGTACAAGTTTCCTCTACTATGGAAAAAGTGATTGGAAAATCTCTAAAGTATGCGTTTCTGAGTGTGGTTCGCATGCTCCGGATATTCTCCATTTGCCAAATACTCTTTGATGTCATGGAACCAAGGTTTTGCATCCGTCTCTTCCTCAACGTAGGCATAGTAAGCCGATTGATTATGGATTCTCACTAGGATGGGATCAATGAAATTCTCTTCTGGATGTTGTATCATAGATGACAAGGTGTCCAATGCATCGACAAACTCATTCTGAACTCTAGGCACATGCCGAAACTCTATCTTCGTGAACCTCTTTCTCAATTCCTATACATGGTGCAGATATGGTAGTATCTTGGAATTCTTGGTGGCCCACTCTCCTTGTACCTGGTGCATAAGCAAATCTGAATCACCTATTACCAGCAGCTCCTGAATATTCATGTCGATTGCCATGTTGAACCCCAGTATGTAGGCTTTATACTCCGCCATGTTATTGGTGCAGGGGAATCTAAGTTTAGCAGATACCGGATAATGTTGACTTGTTTCTAATACCAAAACTGCTCCAATGCCCACTCCTTTGAAGTTTGCAGCTCTATCGAAGAACACCCTCCAACCGTTGTAAGCTTTGGTAATGTCCTCTCCTTGATACATGTTCATCAGGAAAATACATTTTAGGGGTTCATATTCTCCTCCCACCGAATTTTCAGCAAGATAGTCTGATAACGCTTGTCCTTTGACCGCCTTTTGAGTTACGCAGATGATATCGAACTCACTTACAGTATCTTCCACTTGGATAACTTCCCAGTTGGCATGGGTTTCTGAAATATGTACTTTAGGGGGTTCATCCTGGATATGAGGTATGTGGTATAAGCACAGAAGTAATGCCTCAACTTCTGGTCCGTCCAGGTCAAAGCACAGCAGGTGAGTTCCAGCAGAGAGTATCATGCTTTATAAGGTGTGAATTTCTTACTTAGGTAGTATATGGCTTGCTCTTTTCTCCCTGTCTCGTCCTTTTTTCCCAGAACATATCCAAACGCTCCATCCAATACAGATAGATAGAGTAGCAAAGGTCGTCCAGGTTCCGACGAGACCAAGACTGGTGGTGTGGACAGGTACTCCTTGATTTTGTTTAAAGCTTCCTGTTTATCCTCGGTTCATCTTGTCTCGGCATCTTTCCTCAGTATCTTAAAGATGGGTTCACATATAATTGTGGATTGTGATATGAAGAGACTGATATAGTTGAGATGTCCCATGAAGCTCATCATATCTTTTTTGCTCCTCGACAGTGGTAACTCCTGAATAGCCTTAAATTTAGACGGTTCCAGCTCGATCCCTTGACGACTGACAATGAATCCCAGTAACTTTCCTGTGGGAACCCCGAATGCACACTTTTCGGGATTCAGTGTCAAGTTGTACCTTTTTAACCTGTCAAAGAACTTTCTCAACTCTTCTATGTGATATGTGTCCCTCTTGGATTTGATACTAATGTCGTCTACACACACTTCTATTTCTTTGTGTATCATATCATGGAAGATGGTTGTCATAGCCCTCATGTAAGTAACCCCAGCATTCTTTAGACCAAATGGCATCAATTTGTAACAGTATACCCCCTGTGGTGTAATAAAAGTTGTTTTCTCTATGCCTTCTTCATCCATCCAGATCTGGTGATAACCCACGAAGCAATCTACAAAGGATTGGAGTTCGTGCTTGGCGCAATATTCAATCAGGATGGGTATATTTGGTAATGGAAAGTCATCCTTGGGACTTCCTCAATTTAGGTCTCGATAGTCAACACATACTCTGAATTTCATATCTTTCTTCGGAACTTGTACAATGTTGGCTAACCTGTTTGGGTACTCAACCACCCTTAGGACTTTGGCTTTGATCTTCTTAGTAACTTCCTCCTTGATTTGCAGGCTCATATCTAGTTTGAATTTTCTGAGTTTCTGCTTTACCGTTGGACACATAGGATTAGTAGGCAACTTGTGAGCCACTATGGATGTGCTCAAGCCGGTCATGTCATCATATGACCATGCGAAGGTGTCTTCATATTCCTTTAAAAATGAATGTACTCTTCTTTCTCTGTTGGTGATAAGTGAACGCTGATGTGAGTCTCCTCTACGGTCCCGGCGTCCCCCAAGTTTATTGCTTCAGTTTCGTCCAGGTTGGAATTAGGCTTATCCTCAAAGTTTTCAACCTCCTTGACAACTTCCTCGAGTATTTCATCTTCCTTATCTGAATCACTATTGTCATATTGTATTGCCTCATTACATGTCATCGGTTCATCAGAAAAAGTAATAATAACGTTGTAGAAAGAAAAGTATGGAAGATAATAATAAATAATAAAGAGCAATGCATTTGATTAAGACTGAAAAATATCCAAACCAGTACCACTCGATGAATCAAGTATTTATTTTGAAACAAGTGAGTCTTTAAAAACAAAATTGCCAAAATCTTAGATGCCTAGAATGGCTATAGAAATAAAATTTGCCAAGCTACCTAGGGACTCGGTGGGCCCAGGATGGTCTGGCCGTACAGTTCCTGAGAGCAGCTCCCTTCACCACAGTTTGAATAGTGAGGCCTTCTTCCTCCTCCTCCTCAATTATTGCACTTCAATCCATGTCCTCATCTTCAAAAAACATATTCCTCAACCCAACTAATGCTTCTTCTTCTGTGGTTACCCATATTGTATCAGCTTGGTAAGAATCGTGATCCAGATGTGGAACCGATTGCTCGAGAGGGTAATAAGGCCCACGCTATGGAGGTGACCAATCATTATACTCTTGCCATGTATACTGGTATCCGAGCCCGAAGGTAGTACCGTGACGTTTCAGTTGTATCGCTTTGGTGATGCCTTGGAGATTCTTCCCAAACCCCTTACCGGGTTCATACCAAGACCATGCCAGTATGCTTTATATTTTTCTACTCCACCATTTGTCTTTCTCAACAGCATTGACATGTTCCATTGATAGGTTTCCCTCCTAGCCTTCTTCTATTCCCGACAACCGGGATGGTTTGACTGTTGTGAATGGGGTTGCTCCCGTCTCCGTAAATGATCACCTCCTGATGGTTTCATTCAAATTTCATGGCTTGATGTAGTGTGGAAGCCACAACCCCCAGCAACATGTATCCATGGTTGGCCTAACAAAAGATTGTACGAGGCTGATATGTCAAGCACCTAAAATTCAACTTCGAACCAAGTTGACCCCATCTTTAGGCAAAGATTAATCTCCCCAATAGTGTCCCTTTGAGACCCATCGAAGGCTTTTACATTCATGCTCCCTGCCTGTATTTCATGAAAACCTTTGTGCAATCTTTTTAGAGTATCCAACGGACAAATGTTGAGGCTTAAACCCACATCAATAAAGACCCTGGCGATGAATTTGTCTTCAAATTGCACTGTGATATGCAATGCTTTATTGTGATTCAACCCTTCAGGCGGTAGCTCATCCTCATGGAAGATTATTTTATGACTTTCTAGCACCTACCCTACAGTGTTGGCTATCTATCCGCATGTGATATTGCTGTGTACATAAGCTTCACTCAACACCTTCATCAAAGCATTCTTGTGCACCTCTAAATTTTGCAACAGTGATAGGATGGATATCTATGCTGGGGTTTTGTTCAAATGGTCAATGACAGAATATTCCCTTGCTTGTACTTTCCTCCAAAGGTCATCTGCTCATGTTTCAATGACATGTTGCTTGGTAGTGGTATCTTTACTTGGTCCTCCCAAGTGTTCAGGTGTATAAATTCTTCTGGTACTAGTCATTCCTTGTGCAACATTGGATTCCTCCATCTCTGCCTTTCCTTTTCGCCTAGTTTTGGAAACGTAATCACAGAGTATTGAGTTTGAGTTGAAAGGAGGTGTGGTTGATATTGTTACTGTGAAAGGTGTGGCCACTTCTACTTCAAATGGAATATAGGTGGCCGCAGGTGGAGCTAGCTCTATCTAAAATGGAACTGATGTAGTGATCTCGACTTCGATTGGTGACTGAGTCTACACTACAATAGAAGTAAGTGTGACTACGGGTTTGAAGTCATCGCCTTCTCCAATAAGCCCAGTTGACCCTTCAGGATCCCATTCTTCGTCCATCTCTATCACATGTATCCCACCGCACCTATAATATGGAAGAGGGTTGTTACAGACATTGGGTGCATCTTCTTTCGCCTGTATGACCTTATTGTCAATCAACATGTTCGGCACTCATTAGTGGTGTGCCCCTTCATACCGGAATGGTATGCACAGGTTTTGATTGGATTGACCCAGTGAGACAGATTCTCTAATGCCACAGCGGGAATATGGGTAACGTAACTAGTGGCTTTCAACGTTTCATACAGCTGGTCGATGGGTTCAGCAATAACGGTGTATTTTCTGCATGGCTTGCAGTCAAAATAGGGTCATGGTCTTGGATAATTTTGGCGAGTTAGAGGTGACTGGAAATAAGATGGTTGGGAATGATAAGTATGATTGGAAGTGGCTAGTTGGGAATATTTGGGAGATGAGGGTTGATATATGGGTGGAGGTATTTGATATGTGGGTGGAGGTGTTTAATACGTGAGTGGATATTTGGGGCTTGAGTTACCATTACCGCCCCAACGTCTTTCTTCTTTGATATGCCGCCTGATTGTAATGCCTTGTTTGTGGCTTGTAATGCCTAAACGTTTGTTACGATCCCGCTTTTGATGGCTTCTTCGATTCTTTCCACAAGTTTGATGATATCAGAGAATTTATGGTTTTCAATAACCATCAATGTTTCATAATATTGTGGATCCTCTGCTCTGACGAAGAACTTTCCTCGTCCAAAGATGGTCTGACCTTAGCCGCTTCTGACCTCCAGCGGGTAGCTCATGGAAAGTCTCAGTGGTCTTCTTCTTAAGGCTTTGAATGTAGAAAACATCTGGTGCATTTTCTATGTTGAACCTGAATCAATCCATGAAATCAGATGCCATACTCACCCAGTTGGACCATTTCTTAGGATCCTGGCTGATGTACCAGGACAAGCATCTCACGTAAGACTTCTTATAAAGAGTTTCATTCAAACCCTTTCATCCTTTTCGACCCCAACAAGCTTGTCACAATAGGTCCTTAGATGAACCCTGGGATCACCTGTACCGTCAAACATCTCAAACTTGGGAGGTTTGTAACCCTCCGGCAGTTCTACATCCTGTTGTATGCACAAGTCTTCGTAGTTCAAACCTTCTATCCCTTTGCCTCCTCCGATGACCTAAACTTGACTTGTCAACTTCCTGTGTTTCTCAGCCATGTTTTTGATGAGCATGTCCTTCTTAGTGGATTCTGGTGTATAGGAGGTTGGTTAAGTAGAGTGAGGTACAGTTTCCACATATATAGGTTTGTTTTGGTGAGTGCCAGGAGCCTGAGTGTAGTTATGGTCATTGGTTGAGTTTTGAGGATCGGGAATTGGTTGTGGTGTGCTCTAGAGAGTGTGATAAGTGGAGGTTAGTGGGTATTGGATTGGTTGATGATGGCATTGTGGAAGAGTTGGTATCGGTAAGGGATTGAAATTTAGAGGTGGGGTTGCATATTGATGCGGTGCATGAGGGTTTTGTCGATGCTGGTTTGGCGTGCTTTGGGGAGGTGCTGGGTTCTTTGTGTTTTGTAGGTTGATATCGAGGACATTCAAGGTGAGGGATAGGTATGCCAAGTTGCAGACCTACTCAAGTTCTCCCTATAGCTCCAGTATCTTTTGTTCTAACCTCAAAAATAAATCATTTGGTGTCGGAGTACTCCGTCCATCTGATGTTTCTGCATTTTTCACATTCTCCTCTTAAGCCATCCATTTTAGCTTTCCCTTTGCTCTTTGTATTACTTTAAGGAAGAGGAGGTGGAGGGCCTCTAGATTTGGTATGATACGCTGATGATGCCAGTATGAGCGAACAAACCTTCGGGGATGGGAGTAAAGAATAAAGAAAAAATAAAAGGTAAACAAGTCAGTAAGGATTCTAAAATATTTGCAGTATTTAAACACATATTGCGGGAATGTAAATTCGTGTCCAGATTTGGGAGCCCTATTGTGCCTGCGGTAGACCTACCGACAAATAAATTTGGAGAAATTCAGTGCCAATAATTTCCCATTTCATTAATGTAAAAATAAACGCCCTAAAACGACACTAAATAAGATAATGTTTCTAATGGCACTTGGCCTTATTACATTTAAAAGGAAAGCAAGTAAATCTAATCTACATGGTCCCAGAAAGACCCTCTCCAGACCGGGTGTTGTTGTCGATCAACTCCCCCAGCTTGCGCATGTTTAGTAGTAGGAATGCTCCTTCCAAATGCCCTCATTCATTTCCTTCAGTGTTCTGAGAGTCGGTGACGCTCTTCCTTATCTTCCCTTCCAATTCCATTAAACTGTACTCTAGATATTCCAGCCTCTAGATGGATTTAACAACTCTTTTTTTCCACTCGTTAATTATTTCCATGTTGTGCCACATGCTCAGCTTCAGACTCTCGAACTCTTTTTTGCAGCTTATTGTACTTCACCTCTGCTTCGGCAAACTCATCTATGACCCTGTTTCCTAGACCATCCCTTGGCTTAAAGACTCCTAATAGATTATCATCCAACCATGAGGAATAAAAGAATGAGTGAGCCACATGATATCGGTCCGGCTCGTTGGTATCCTTCTCCAAAATAATATTCAAAGTCCATATATGTTGTGTTTCATTCTTATATTGGATAGCGCCACCCAGGAAATCGGCTCTGAAATGACTCATATTAGCAACCCGTGGTATGACTTGTCTCTTTCCTGACTGTCTCATAACTCTAAGGGGAGCATAAGGGTATATCCCTCTTAACCTGATCAACACCAAATGTGGGACATCTCTGGATCTTATGACGAACTCGCCAGTGGGGAACCACTCGAACATCCACTAAACCGATTCATCAGTTAAGTTGTTGAAAAACTGCACCCATCCTACAACATCCTTAGGTTGCTCGAACATGTCCGGAATGTAAGTCATTCTCTTAGGGGGGATAGAACGCTATGTGATCAATCCACGGTCTTCGTGGAAACTCTTGGCGGTATTGGCCCCTTTGGAGATGTTCTAACAGCTAGGCGTAACAGCAAGTTGCAACCCACAAAGAATCTGAACCCCTTTTGACAGAGTTCTACGGCCCGGTATATGTTTGTAACGATCATAGGGACAATAGTATATGCCTGCCCCTTGATCCCGTCCATCAGAGTTTTGGCCTCCATGGCTAGCCTAGTATGGATTTTATCCCCTTCGATTGGGAATACCAGCATGCCCAAGAAGCACACAATGAACACTAAGACCCTGCAATGAACCCAACCTAAGGAGGTGATTGAGAACTCATCATAAAAAATACGATAAGAGCTAATGTTACCGTATCTTTCATAAAGGAAATCAAAAGGTATGTAGGAGTTTTTCAGGCACTCCAAATTATCATTTTTCTTCAGCCCCATCATATTAAGGAACCCTCTAGTGGTGCGATTTTCAAGTGTTAGCAGACCAAGGTTATCCCAAGACAACCCACCAATTCCCCTTATTTCTTCTAGAAGGGGAGTCATTTCTATGTCTCTAAAATGGGACACAACACTTTCCTTATCCCAAAATAGAGTGGCAGCCTCGATTAGCATCTTGTTTGGTTGAAGATCCAGTAGTGATGGCAAATTCCCTAAGACTCTTTTCACATGATTTTGGTCACTTGAGGTAAGGTCCCTCCACCAATCTATCAAAAGTGGAGGTATGCTACTGACCATATTGAATCTAGGGACTTCATGCTTCATTTTCTATAAAATAAGAGATAGGCCCTTTCCCCCTCCAAGTTCGTCCATTTATACAATAATTATTAGTATATTGGCAATTATTTCTCCAAATTAATGCACACAATCGTGGTTACGCCCGTTGGGATATTGAAAAACCCGATGGACTTTTGGACGAGGCTTGTCTTAAAGGGTTTTATGCGGATAACATATTAACCCGGCTAGGTTTGACCATGATGTATATACAATTAATCAGAGTAAGGCTGCTATAGAGGTCTAGACTGGGACCCTCAAGCGGACAACTAGAGGAGGAAAGGAACGGAACCGTCGAATGCACCACTGATCACCTAGTTTTACCGCAAATACGCCTTTCCAAATTTAAAGGGTGATATATAGGTAGAGCGCAAACACTCATCATGTGTTGCTATAAGATTGATTACGCACGAGTGGAATATGATGTTAAGCATGATTTACGCAACAATAAAAATCATGTTGTCAAGTATTTGCACATAAAAAAATGATAAATGCAATATTTAAATAATTGAAAGACAGTTTATGAAAAAAGAAAACAAAGAGACAAGTCAATTTCAGGAAAATAAAGTAATCATAAATGCATGAAAATAAGCAGTCAAATTCAAATAAGGGGAAAGGGTAGATGGGATAGAGCATGCTTGTACTAACTCATAAAAATAAGTTTGTTATGGTAGGAGCCTAAAATATCCCCAACAGAGTCCGAGTTTCGATATTCCTAGGGAACAACTCGTTTACTTTTAGGAATTGGGTATTTGAAGAGTCGCCACCTAACTGATTATGGTGCGTTAGGGCACCTAGAGTAATTAACTCATGTAACTAGTTTGCATCACCAGAGATTAGGGTAAGGGCTTGAAATAACCTTGAGGGGAAGATGTTAGGCACCCCTCGCGGTCCACAATGGTGGGTCCCGGCCGAACTTAAACTACATGAATTAGTCAATTAACAAGTAAGAAATTATTTGCAAATAATGTAGTTTTCCCCATCTAAATGCATATATGATCAAGGAAGTTCAGATAATGAGAGTAAGTGAGGTTTGGACAGCTTACACATGCATATGTAAAGAAATGGGAGTTTTAGATGATTTAAACACATATAGGAATTGGGAAAGGGGAGTCCTAAGTTGATTAGCCTACGTGATCAATTTGTACAATGCCTAGTAATCCTCCTCAACTAGAGGGGATACACATGACATTAGCGCGCAAGTCATCATATCCTTTTACTACACATTACCCCGCCCTTAATGGTTATATAAGCGAGTTTGATTAACGACCCATAAGCATGTTGTTACCCGTCCCTTCCTTATGGTCCTGGAGGAACTTAGGACCTCTAAAATGGGCAGTTCTAGACCAACCTAAGGTATTTAAAAGGTAAAAATCTAGGTGACAACAAATAACATATATGACAAACAAATAGGGAGAGGCAGTTAAAAGGCTCATATTTACCTCCGCATACATATAGGCAAATAACATCACGTCTAAAACACATATTTAAATAATTTCTAGAAAAAGAGTCCTAGGACATGATATCTAGGTGAATCATTAATACACAGATCTTGCAACGAGATTTTAGAACTCAATGGTAGGGTCTAAATTCGTTTACTTACTGGTTTTAAATCTGTAAACTTAAGTAGTTTAACACAATCAAAACACAGTTTCCAGTTTTATATGGAGACTGATTACCTAAGGCTTGCCTAGGCGTGTAATTTTATGCAATCACAATTACAGGAGGTGATTGATAGTTTAAGAAATTTTTCAACCTACAAACATGTAGTTCTAGGTGACACAAATTATAACAGGTGCTTTATTTGTATTTTAAGACATGATGCCTGTGTGTGAGGTTGTTTAAACCTTTTGATAGCCAGTTATTTATTTCAATAAAAATAGACAGGGTTCAAATAGATGCAAATAGAGTTCCTAAATCAGGGTATCTAATGCATACATAAGATAAATATTTTTATTTAAAATAGAATTATTGACCTAATAACATGATCTCTATGCGATAATACTTATGCAAAATCAAAAGTTGGAATGATGATACATGACATGCAGTATGCTGAAGCGATAAGCGTGAGTGCCTTAAATCAGGATATCTAGTGCACAGATTGGCACTGTTTGAATGCAAAATAGACACAGTAGTCCTAGAACATGATTTCTAATTCAAATTTGCATAATGTAAGACCTAGAAATGTGATTTTTACCCAGTATTACCCATAAGATCATATACCTACCCTCCATTTTCACTAGTTACCCTAATATCTGTTTACAAATAATTATTATAGACCAATGATTAATATATTACATAAAAAAAATATAAATTAACCTATAGGGATCTTGAAGTAGGCCCAACACAAATCCTGGTGTACCAAGCCTTCAGTAGTCTCAAATGCCAAGGGTTTCATAGCCAATTTCATGTCTAAGTGTGTCAGAGCTCCCTAAGGACCTCAAGGATCCCGGGTAGTGCTCACACCCAGACTTTTCCCAATAAGGATTGAGTAGGTGCAGTGTGAAATAGCCAGCCCCAGTGTGCCAAATTTTAAAGAGATCTCAAGAGGATCCCAAGGCAGTATACGCACTGGAGGGGCAGAACTTAGGGACTTAAGAGTGGAGTGAGAGTGCTTGACATAGTTTTGAAAAATTTTTGACAAGAAAACAATATTGAAATGATTTTATAAGTAAAGAGGTTTTCTGAAGAATAAGAACTAGTTTATTAGTAAAGTAGTTTGAAAACAATGTGAACACTTTTCAAAATTTCAGCAAACCGTCTAATTGGTTATAGAACAGACAGGTATAGCCTCACTCAACAACAAATTTCACCCAGTGGTTGTGAGAATTGGGGACACATAGAGCATATAACAATAAGATGCGCAGAGGTTTTCAAGGGCCTTATAGGATTAATAAGTTAGCTATAAGGTAGGTGATCGAGACATAGAGCAAGGATCACACCAAACCATATTGAAACACATAAACATTGGACAGGATCAAACACACAACTAGAGTTACCCTGGAGAAACTAGATAACTAGCATGATCTCATCAGCCAGGTAGAATAAACAAGGATTCAAATAAATAGACTAGACAACATTGTGCAAGTACTCCTGGTATAGACATGCTGACACATATAGGACAAAACATGTTGAGGCATGCTAGACAAAGCAGTAGGCAGATTATTGTGGGTTAAACATACTAGTCACTGGTTTGACAGAAAAAAATTCAAGCATGCTAGTTGAAATAGTAATTAAGCAATGTGATTTAGACATGCTGGTTACATATTGAGCAATATGATAGTAAACAAGAAACAGGATTGAAATCATAACTAATAAACTAGAACAATAATGAAACACATACAGTTTTGGACTTTAAACTGAATTAGGACATACCAGTTAAGGAGAGAAAACATAGAGTATAGATCAGGCGTGATGAAATAGCTAACTAGGTCAGAGAGAAGTTGCAAGTACCAGAAAAGAATAGAGAGTTTTTGAGAGAGTGAAAGTATTATTGTGAACCAATGTTCGTGTGTTTGAAGTGAGAATAAAGGAGAGTATATATAGTGGTTAGGAGTAAAGTAGAATAAGGTAAAGGAGATCAATCATTCAGCAATGAAGGAAGCCACATAATCAATTACACACAAATTCGTGCAGTTTTTCCTTAATTAGGGGTAATTACCCAACGGTAAATGGCAGGACACATTTAAGTAAAGAAATCAAGTGAGCAATGAGGGATAAATAGACAGGAATGAGAAATTCCAATCTCCAACTCCATATAGCACATGAATCACCATACCCGATCCCAGTTCTGCCGCCCAAATAAATACCACATCTTTAACACCCAATCATTCCACGAGAGATACTCTAACATTCTTCTGTGCCTCCAAGCAAACTCGGATATCAGCTGTCGATCTACAAGAAAGAGTCGCAATACTACCGAAGTACCATCAACTCAATCACATTGCTTTTTCTGAAATATATATACCCTCGTCAATCACCCCAAATTAGCAATACCATTTCCTTAATCATCCGAAGACCCTTTCTCTAATTATCTTAAGCTCATTTCTCTAATTGTCTGAAACTGCCGGCTGCCTAAGAGTTTTATGACCTTCCTTTTAGAACTGAACTGTAACCTATTTATCCAAGAACTTCCATTGATCCCATCACGAAGAAAATCACCACTCATCCCATGTTTCTCACACTCGTAAAAAGTACACATCTATATATGTAGCAGAAACCATCAAAAACTCTCTGAATCACACTGGTACAAGACTAAACCGTCAGGACAGAATCCTTCTGACTCGACCATGCTACGTAGGCCACTAAAACCCAAGAGCATTGTCGTGAAACGCCTGTAGAAACTCATTACCCCGAAAGCATACAAAGCACTAGTCTTATCCATACCATGCCGACTCGGCCTACTACCAAGCTATCTCATCTATCCGAGTTCCTTATGATTTACCTTTAACTTGATGCTCCTTCTTGCTATAATATCACAATTTCTCAACCCAAAATTACCATACGGAACTGTGAGTATAAAGCCATACCGTCTAAGGCTCAAAAGTCGCTGAATACTTTCTCAGATATTATTAAGAGCACCACACTAAATTATTTGCTATAAAGAGACTCCCTGCGAATCTAAATCCGTTACCTTTACCTTCATGATACTGGTACATAGGATCCCATAATTAATATAGAAAATACCACAAGTTTTAACATCTTCCAATGAAACTCAGTCTCTAGCCATATATACAACTCAAAGATACCCTATTGTTACTTGTAAAATCTTGAACCCATTAGAACCATTCTCGAGAGTTATCTACTCTACTCAAACTGCAATTAGCCTTAACACCCGAACTGAACAACCCGTGTCTCATTAGCACTCTAACATCGCAGAATATGACATTATTCCATTACAACCAAGCAACATCCTTCTCTATGCACCGAGCATTCTTTACCAACAATGACTCAGGACATCTCGTGATTCTCACCCACCTGTGAAGCATCCTATAACCTTTGTTAAGAACTTTCCTTTACTCGTGCCATTCTCGGTCTCAATCTCCGTCGTCCATAACTGATTCACCAGAATGCCACAAACTAGAATTGACATAGCACATAACTGTGCAATCAACCAATTAATAGCAGACTCCCCACTTGGCTCGAAGCCATAGATCAAAACACACTTAATAACTCATAACGCATATACTCTATTGCTGCCATAATACCAAAGCGAGATTAAACTCGATCCTTCATAAGCTCGTGAAACATAGACCACCTGGTACCTTGGATCTTCTGCAATTCTCGCATTTACCCTCGCAATAGTTACATCCACTCTCTTAAGAGACCCAATATAAATTGCAACACATAGCTTTCACTTGCAAATGATATCTTCTAACAGGCAACATAAGGATCGTACAAACTTTCTAACGCTCAGCAGGAGATAACCTACCTGTTTTGCCTCGAACTAACAACTTTACACTGTCACTTAGCCTTTCTGAGTCTGAACTCATACCACAACATGAAATTTACTTCAATCCCAACTAGGAAACATAAAAGGATTCTTCACACGGCCATAACTCGGGGCTATACCTCGAATCAAGATGGAATTAAAACACCTAATAGTTCTTGTATCCTCCAGCAGCCCCTTCTTGTTATTTCCAAATCATATGGATACATCTCGCAGTATTAACATACTTACCACATCATCATACAGCCGTCACTTCCACTAATAGGGACACTACCAAACATATAAGTTCAAGAACACGTGCTCACATAATCAGCACCTCAGTGCTCAGGCCATAGGCAAAATTCGGCCTCAAGTCCTCCAGACTGGCCCAACATCAACACACAGAGATCACATATCACCTCTCTATTAGGGAATCACAAGCCATCGATGCACACCTGATACTGAGCGCTCATGTGCACATACAAATGCGTGGAAGGAATTTAAAGAGTTACTTTTCAAGCTGAATCAAAGGACGGACGATAAGAATTCAAGAATGTGAAGTTTTCCTAAAAGTTCTGCAGCCTCTCGAGGATAAATACAGACGTCTCTGTACCGATCCGAGAGACTCTACTAAACCTTCTCATGACTCGTGAGACCTATGTAATCTAGGCTCTGATACCAACTTGTCACGGCCCTAAACCCAGACCCAGCCGTGGTAGCGCCTCTCGTGAAGACAAGGTCAGCCGACACATTTCCAATTCGAAGTTAAACAGCTAAACAATAATAAAATAGGCCAAAACATTATTTAATAATACTAAACAACAGATAATATCATAACAATGTGAAAGTACAACCTAAACACAGCCCAAACTGGAGTGTCACTAGTCATGAGCATCTACTAAGGTCTAGCTACATCTGACGAAGTCTGAAATGTAATAAGTACAGACTAATAGAATAAAGAGGGAGAAAGCAGTGCTGTGAATGCCAACAGTTACCTTACTAAACTCCAATGACTCTGCCTCTGATCAACCAATACCTTCTATCGGGTTCAGAAAAATACCTAAATCTGCACACAAGGTGCATGGAGTAAAGTGAGTACTCCGACTCAGTGAGTAATAATCATAAATAAAGACTGAGGGATAAGAAATCATGAAAAGTGCATCAACATGTTGTATAAAAGCAGTTCAAAAACCAGTAAGAAAGCAATGAAGTTGTAAAATCCCTTTAAACATCTTAGTTCAGTTTAAACTTCTTTGAAAATGCCTTTTTTTCAACAGTTACGCAAATGAATACAGAGCAACTAGTAAAGATCAGCACAGAGATCCACCCCTCGGGCACAAATGCACAATTAAACAGGTAAATGATAGGTAAATATGAAATAAAAACATATAAGGTTCGCCCCTCGGGCATAATGTCAACAAATCCGCCCCTCTGGCCATATCTCAGAACAGTACCAACCCCTCAGGCAATCACATGGAACAATATCAGCCCCTCGGGCAATCACATAGAACAATACCAACCCCTCGGGCTATATCTCACATCACAATAGATACCCTCACTTACTAAGGGTGTGCGGACTCCTGGATGGGCCCATTACGGCCCAAGCGCAATATCAAGCCATCTCGTGGCATCATCTCTAGGCTCTCAGCCTCAAATCAACAGCCACCTCGTAGCATACATATCTCAGGCCCTTGGCCTCATAATCAAAATCAGTGTACCACCGCTGCGGCGTGGAGCCCGACCCAAAAGATATCTTCACATCATAGGCCCTCAGTCTTACTCAGTCAAAAATCACATAAGACACTCGGGCAACAGTAAAACATGATGCTCAACCCAAAAAAATTATTTGAAATATCATTCCAAGTGTTAAAGCAAAGTAAACATAGCTGAGTTTTGAAAACAGTGGAAAATAACATGACTGAGCTCAAGTATAAAATCAAAATAGCAAGGAAATATCAACAAAAATCCCTGAAGGGTTCATAAAGTTGGCACGGAGCCTAGATATCGCATTCAGCCCAAATAATGATTATAATAAATAGATTTTAGTCAAATACGCGGTAAAATCATCAATCGGGACTGACCAAGTCACAACCTCCAATAGTGCACGACCCCACGCTCGTCATCAAGCGTGTGCCTCACCTTAATATAGCATTACGATGTGCAATCCGGGGTTTCAAACCCTTAGAACATCATTTACAATCATTACTAACCTCGAACTGGCTAAATCTCTAGCTCGCGACGCCTTTGACCCTCGAATCGGCCTCCACGAGGGCACGAATCCCGAAATTACCAAAACCCGACCCCCAGGACCACGTCTCGCAATTCAGAAATTTTTACACCAAGGAATTCCTTATCTTCCCACGAGTTCATGCATACCAAGAATATCAAAATCCATCCATAAATGACCCTTCAAATCCCAAATGTTTGGTCTCCAGTTTCAAGCCCTAGCTCTCGAATATTTTTTGGCTTAGATTTCATGGTTTTCTAGGTGGAATTCACATAATAATCGAGTATTAAGTCCAAAAATCTTACCTCCAGACGTTTCCCTTGAATCCCTCTTCAATGTCCTTCAAAAATCTCCCAAAATGACCAACTATGGAGTAAATGAGCCCCAAAATCGCAGACAAGACGAGTTAAAAACCTTCTGCCCAGGCCTTAATTTCCTTCTTCGCGAACGCGGTCAAACCCTCGCGTTCGTGAAGCACAATTTTACTTGACCAATTTTCCTTCTATGCAATCACTACCAAGCCCCCGCGAACGCGATGCTTTACCTAGGCGAACCTTCAAGAACGCGCTCCGTCCATCACGAACGCGATGAGCAACCTTGACCTCAGACCAGCTAACCAAAAGACCCTATGTGAACGCAATTGCAATCTCGCGAACGCAATTCACCAACTCCTTAGCCCTTCACGAACGCGAAGCTCCCATCACGAACGCGAAGGATTAATCCTTTCCTTCCTCAACTGACACTTCGCGAACGCAAGGCTCCACTCGCGAACGCGATGAGCAACCTTGACCTCAGACCAGCTAACCAAAAGACCCTATGTGAACGCAATTCACCAACTCCTTAGCCCTTCACAAACGCGAAGCTTCCATCACGAATGCGAAGGATTAATCCTTGCCTTCCTCAACTGACACTTCGTGAACGCGAGCAACTGATCAGATTTTCTGTAATTTTCTTAACTCCAAAATGATCTGATTGACCACCCAAAACTCACCCCGAGGCCCCCGTGACCTCGACCAAAGGCACCAACATATCGTAATACCTTATTCAAACTTGTTTCAATCATCAAAAATCTTCAAACAACATCAAATTAATCAAAACACATCGGATTCAAGCCTATGTTTCTAAAAGTCTTCCAAATTTTGCTTTTCATAAAAATCCCAACCAAACCACATTCAAATAACCTGAAATTTTGCACACACATCCCATATGATATAACGGAACTACTGTAACTTCCAGAATTTCATTCTGACCTCAAATATCAAAATCTCACATATCAACCGGAAAATGCCGAAATCTCAATTTCGCCAACTCAAGCATGAACCTTCCACAGACTTCCAAAATGCATTCTGATCACGCTCATAAGTCCCAAATCACCTGACGGAGCTAACCAAATCATAAAAATTCTTATCCGAGATCATATACAAATAAGTCAAATCTTGGTCAAAGTGCAAAAGCTCAAAACGACTGGTCAAGTCGTTACAAAAATCCTTATAGATTGTGAGATATGAGCCTATGAAGTTAGACATGTGCAACCGAAATTTCCTTTTTCGCGAATGCAAAGAACAAACTTCCAGAAGCTAAATTCTTCTTCACGAATACGACAGGCTCCTCGTGAAGGCAAAGAATGACGCTAGATATCAGAAAATTAGCGTCCAAAGTAGCCCAAAATGGTCCGAAACACTCCCAAAGCACACCCGAGTCCCCCGCGACCCTGCCTAAACACACAAACAAGTCATATAACCTAATACAGACTCGCTCGAGGTCTCAAATCACATCAAACAGTGCAAAAACAACAAATCATACCATGAATCAAACTTAGGAACTTTCAAATCTTCCAACTCCCAAAACTCGCACCGAAACCTATCAAATCAATCCGGAATGATGCCAAATTTTGCAAACAAGTACAAAATGACATAACGGAGCTGTTCCAACTCTCGAAATCATATTCTGAAATGGATATCACAAAAGTCAACTATGGGTCAAACATCTCCATTATCAAAACTTCAACTTTTCCAACTTTCGCCAAAACACCCCTCTACTGATCTCCAAATATGAATCCAGATGCACGCCTAAGTCCAAAATCATCATACAAAGTTTGTTGATATCACCCAAAATCCATTACGGGTTGCTTGCTCAAAAGCCAAATTCCTGTCAAACTCTCACCGCTTAAACTTCCAAAACTAGATTCCTTCTTCCAATTTGACTATGAATTATCCGTCAACTGAATTCAACCATGCATGTAATTTGATACTCATATTATGAAGCTGTTTTAGACCTATGCCGCCGAACAAAGCTTAATTTCTCAAAATGACCGGCCGAGTCGTTACGCTCCTAGTTCATCTTAATTTGGTTGTACCTGGAGTAAGCATCGAGGAAACTCATTTACTCTTGCTCGGTTGTTGCATCAATCATTTGATCGATGTTTGGCAGTGGGAATGAGTCTTTTCGGCATGCCTTATTCAAGTCCTTATAATCTACACATATGAAAAATTTATTGTTCTTCTTAGGAACTACTACTCCCTCTGTTCCAATTTATGTGAACCTGTTTGAACGGGCACGAAGTTTAAGAAAAAAATAAAGACTTTTAAAATTTTTGGTCCTAAATAAGTTAAAAAGGGGCCCAGAGTATTTGTGTAGTTATAAAAGATTATCATTAAGGGCATAATTGTAAGTTTAAGCTAAATTATTTCCAAATTTAGAAAGGGGTCATTCTTTTTTAAACAGACCAAAAGAAAATAGGTTCACATAAATTGGAACGGAGGGAGTACTACATTAAGTAGCCAATACTTTACCACTCGGATCGAATGGATATCAAGTAAGAGAACCTCTTCATTGACGAATTTAATCCTGGCCTCCATAATTAGGCATTTCATTTATCTTATCGGAGGGACGTGGGGATCCAAGCTTAGCTTGTGTACGACCAATTCCATTTGGATACCTGTTATATCTGCACGCGACCTTGCAAAACAATCGGCATTATACTTAATAAATTTAATAAAGCCGGACCAGAGATAGGGGTGCAATCCTGTCCCCATGTGGAATTTCCTCTCCAAGAATTTTTCTAACAAATAAACTTGCTCGAGCTCTTCTGATGTGGACTTTGCTGCATCTGTCTCCTCTGGTAGCTAGAAGTATCTTGGCACCTGACAAGATTCAGATGCCTCTTTGGTTAATTTCATTTGATTCGAGAGCAGGCGCCGATTTATGTAATTGCTATGTTGTGCTCCTTCCCTTTGATACTGGAAATTGAAATCGCATGCATCTCTTGACGCCGGTTGATCGCCCCTTATTTGTTCGAATCTTTCTAGCGTTGGAAATTTTAGCAATTGATGATATGTTGATGGTACAACTCTCACCTCGTGCAACTATAGTCTTCCCAAAATTATATTATATTATATATCACCATCCACCACTTTAAAAAGAATCGTCTTCATCATTCTTTCGGCATTCGTGGGAAGCAAGATCTTTCCTAGGGTTGTCACGCTTGCGAGGTTGAATCTGGCAAGGAGTTTTGTGGCCGGAATGATGATTCCAGCGAGTTTGTCTTGCTCCAATACCCTCTATTATATGATATTGTCTGAACTTCCTGGGTCCACTAGAATATGTTTGATTTTGTAATCTAGTGCATTTAGAGAAATTGTCAATGCATCGTTGTTCGATATAAATAATCCGTATGCATCCTCCTCCGTGAAAGTGATGTCATCTTCAGCAACTTTCTGGAGTCTCTTGCTATGGGTTATTGATACATTTATCTTCTTTGCTACCGAGAAGGTAACTCTGTTGATCTCGTTCCTCTCAAAGATCATATTGATTTTCTGGCGCAAGGGATTTTCTCCTATTTTTTAGGGTTTCACATTATCCCGGTTACGACCGTAGTTTTTCTTGACCCGGTCACTTAAGAATTCACTGAGATGCCCATTCTTCAATAGTGTCGCCACCTTTTCCTACAGCTGTCAGCTGTCCCAGTCCGGTGGCCATTCATCTTGTGATATTCGCACCACAAATCGGGATCCCTTTAGTTAGGATCAGACCTCATCGGCTCTGGGAACCGTGCTTCTTTAATGTTCCTCATAGCCGATACCAACTCCACTACACTGACGTTGAAGTTGTACTCTGACAACCTGGGATAAGAAGGATCCCGTGTACTTGATGCTTCTTTGTCCAGCAATATTTTTTTTGTTCCGACTGCGATCAAATCTTCTATTGGTAACGAACATGTCTAGCAATCAAAAACATCTACTGCGTCCTTTGGCCCGTTTGTAGGGAAAATCTCGGCTCCTTGAAGGTCGTCTATCTATGTCAAAATCGTCTTTTAATTTTTTGTTGTTCTTATCACAATGTTTTGCTGACGCCTGAAAGCCAACCTGATCATCTTTCAATCATTATCTTAGACTAGTACTAGTTGGGAAAATCTGCCCAAGTTGTCATTTGGAATTCAAGCAAGCTTTCCTTTAGTTTTCCTGAAGCGTATGAACTTCTCAAATTTAGACCCTTGGTGAATGCTTCAGTCGCCCATTCATCCGGAACAGCTGGGAGTAACATCCTTTCCCTTGGGAACCAGGTGACGAACTCCCGCAGCAACTCAGATTCTCCTTGTGCAATTTTGAATATGTCGGCCTTTCGAGTATGTACCTTTCTGGCCCCAACATGAGCCTGAATAAGAGAGTCTATGAGCATCTTAACGGAATCTATGGAATGCTCAGGCAACATCGATTACCATGTCAAGGCTCCCCTCTTGAGAGTTTTCCCAAATTTCTTTAGCAAAATAAACTTAATTTTGTGGGTAGCTAGATCATTCCCTTTTTCCGCCGTTTTATAGGTGGTGATATGCTTTTGAAGGTCTAAAGTCCTATCATACTTTGGCACATCGGAAATTTTAAACCATTTTAGGATTAATTCTGGTGCCATGCTCGATTTGTACATCAATTGAGTATACTTTTTTTAGTCTGGTCCTTTCAGCATTGATGGTGCACTAGGGATTTAGTTCATGCGGGCATTCACTTCCCTCATAAGTTGTAAGAGATCGACCTTGAAGGGATCGTTTTTGTTGTTGGGACCGGACTCGCTCCCCCCAGCCCCATCGGAGCCAACCTCGCCCCTCGAGGTGTTATTGTCGACCCTTTGTGTTGCTTGATTTGCAGGAGCACCGGGAGGAACTGGACCTCGTCTATTCTTTTTATTGGAAGCCCCCGATAACCCTTGTTTCAACTCTATCATAACATTATCCTGTCGTGTGAGGTGACATAGAATGATCATTTGTTGCTCTTGTATGACCCTTACCACATCAACAACAGGCTCCTGTTCTGCATTATCGAAGTTGTATCCCGAACATGTCGTGGGTACCACTTGTCGTGGACCGGCGAATCATCGTTCCCCTCATTTTGGGTGTCATTGACTGAATCCTCATGATGAGGTTGTTGTCCTTGAGCCTTAGGATTGTGCGTGTTGTTAACACTATTATCTGTCATTTTTTGTGATTTTTTGCTAAGACAAATAACGAAAACACGTTAGTAAAAGTGGCAAGGATCACCTTAATTAAACGATTGTCTATGCCCCACGGTGGGCGTCAAACTGTTTACTAATAAAATGATACAGGTGAATTTATACATGGTTTCTAGACAAGTAATTAATTCGAACCTGAAATAATAAAATAATTGAAGAATTATGCGATACTTAGCCTTGAAATGAAGATAAAATAGCATAAACAGTGATTCCAGGAGCGAGCTTCCGGACACAACAGCGATGAGATCAAGGAATAAGAATGTAAAAATATATTGAGCTTTGAATTAATTATAGCATAAGTTTGCCAGAAAATTCATGTCCTTAAAATGATAACAATGCTCAGTATTTATAGCTGCACCTAGGGAACAAGGTCCTAAGACCATGCCCTTCTTTAACGACAATTATGAGGGCCACTCAATAAGGTGTAACGGTGAGCATAAATGGCAAACTCTCTGTAATAGGCAGTGCACTAAATGATATAGAATATTCTCCATTGAATGCTACTGGACGGAGGGTGTTTATTGGATCTTTACGAGTGTCATCCGGTGGCAAGTGGAACTGTTGCCTTCGATAGGTAGTCTTATGCGACCACTTGGCATATTATATTTTACCCTATACAATTTTCGAATTATAGCTCTCTTCTCCTCTTCCTTTCTTATTTTAATTATATTTTTACTGATTAAAAGCCTTAATGTATATTTTTACGTTTATTTTTTTTAAGAAAATTATAAAAACTTAATTACTCCTACAATCCTTTAAAAAGAAAATAACTTAAATGATTTCTCTATTTAAATAATATTAATTGCAAATTAAACCTTAATACTGATGTAATTTCACACCTCCAAAAGTGCTTTTGGAAACAATTGGTCAAACATCATTGGTTTTATCAAATTTTAGAATCACTTCTCAAATGAATAATCAAACACTACTTTTTTCTCTACAGAAGTACCTGGTCTGAAAGCTATTTTGGCAACGTAATTAAAAAATAAATAATTTTTAAAAGTTTGGCCAAACAAGTTCTTAATCCGTTCTTCACCCTTTTTTTTCTGTGTACAACAGCATACTATTTTGATAATATTAAATTCACATTTAGCTGATGATCTAATAATAAATTAAGAATTGCGTTCGGTTAATGTGCAAGCGCGAAGCACAAAGCATCCAGTGCTCACACAAGGTCTGAGAAAGAGTCGCATTTTCAGAAGGTGTGATATAAACATCCTAATCTAATACAAATATTAGTAACTATTTTCACAGTTCGAACCTATCACACGACAATAACGTTCTTATTGCTCCAAAGCTCCGTTCAAACTCAAATTCGGTTAAAGTTTGAAAAGGAAATGTCAATAATTCAGTCTGGGCAGTACCACAGTAAAATGGGCTCGGCAGAAGACAATATAGTTGATATGCCAGGAAGCAATGCAGCCGACATTGTTATTTAGGCCGTTGGATTTCCTCAAATCTGCAACTTTTATTCCCTTTGAAAAGTGGATTATCAATTTAAACTAATTTCATGACTAAGCAATGTTAATCTTTAATTAATAACTCTGGCTTTCTGCACTTTATCCAGATTTCACATGGCAAAGGTTCAATACATCTAGGGATACCAATTTTTTTTTTTTCCTTTTACATTTTTCTCCTTCTTGGGCTGTTCTAGTCCGAAAGATTAAAAAAAAAGTTCGGAGAAAATTAAAATACTGGAGAAAAGTGAATTTGAACTTCAGCTTTTTAGGGTTTGGTCTTTTCACTTTTCTTTTTCATAAATAAACAACTTTAAATTGTCAAAACACATTATAATACTATTACTAGGATTAGAGAAATAAACGATTAAAAAAACTCTTACTATAAAAATCTCCTTTTCCATTAATTCAATCGTATCTCCAATTAGGGGTGTGCATTCGATTTATCGATTCGATTTTGACCATTGTCGATAATTATTTATCGATTATCGATTTGTACATATGCTTATCGTTATCGTTTCAATAAGGTTTCGATTTTTTCGATTTCGATTTATCGATTTTTGGGGCTTATCGATTCGATTATCGATTAGACCAATAAGAAAATTTGCGGGATTCCACGGAAAGTATATCGCTACAAACACACCTAACTAATATGGACAAAAAAAAGCTAAAATAAGAAGAGCACCGTTTATAACATAAAAATTGTGTCAACAAACACATGCAACGAAACTAAAGTAAGGGATCAAATGTATGCCATCAACACTCCAACCGGTATAAAAAATAAAAAACAAAAAACCAAAAACCGAAATACATCATCACGGCTAATTCAGTTTTCCATTGAGCTTTAAATATGATCATTCCTTAAATGTGGTAGAGGAAATAATTGGGTTAGGGACTTAGGGTAAAGGAAAGGGTATTATAGAATAAGGGTAAAAAAAAGTAATTTTTTTTTAAAAAAAATTAAAAAAATACTGTAGCTTATCGGTTTATCGATAAACCGATAACCGAAGAGGACAAAATCGAAATCGAAATCGATAAATCGATAAGGAAAATTTTGAAATCGAAATCGATAATTCGATAAACCGATAACAAAATAATCGATTCGATTTATCGATAAACCGATTCGAATGCACACCCCTATCTCCAATATGGGATGTTACACCTGTCACACCTCCTTTTGGCGCGCCGCGGGGGCGCGAGGGAGTTTTTCCAATTAAAGGACAATCGAAACGGGA